>JBAJNP010005595.1:12472-28476 GCA_036877545.1 Yasuhikotakia modesta
CTGACTATCTCCATGTTTCCCACTATTGCACAAATGAAGTGTTGACTAAGTGCATGTGCTTCAGAGTTCTTCAAGATCTCATTGCCCGGCACTAGGTTGAGTTCTGATTTGTTTTTTGTCAACTTAAAACTTTAATTTTATTGAAATGTAGAGTTTGTTAAACTAGAATGTGCAACAGCCTTGAATTAGTTTTTTTTCAAGTGGTAATACTACATATTACAAAATATTAAGTATACAAATTCCTCTAAGTATACAAATATCCTCTTCACACATAATCTGTGTAGTTGCTGTGCAGCGAAGGCACAATGGTGATGGTCAACAGGTTTTTCTCATCATTGCTGTTTCCATATTGTTTAAGCATGACAAGAATAGCAATTAACATCATCTGTTTGTATGCCAAACTATCCATTTAACAATGCAAAGCAAAATAATAACATCTTTGACTAACAAAAATATCTTCTGTTTTCCTATGACATTGTGATTTAGTCTGGTAAACGTGGGGAACTGGGACCTAAGGGAGTTGTAGGACCACAGGGAGAAATTGGAGGAAGAGGTGCGCCTGGAAAACCTGGACCAATGGGCTTTCAGGGAGAGCAGGGTTTTCCAGGCATTGCTGGAAAGACTGGTGTTTCTGTGAGTAACTCACTAATATGCTACAGTACATTACAATTAATGCACTAATATCCTTTTTAATTATGGTTAATTATGTCTAAGGGCAACCTGGCAAGTGAGCAGCACATCAGGGAACTATGTGGATCAATGATTGATGGTAAGACTTCTTTACCTTTTTGTCTACCATATACCAATGTATATTATACCAATATACCAATGATTATCCTAAAATTTGCTGATGCCCATCTTAGATCAGATTGCACAGCTGGCTGCTAACCTGAGAAGACCGCTGGCTCCTGGTGCTGTGGGGCGGCCAGGACGTCCTGGACCTCCAGGGAAGCCAGGAGAAGTAGGATCCATTGGTCACCCTGGAATACGTGGTTCACCAGGCTATAGAGGACTGCCTGGAGATCTTGGTGATCCTGGTCCTAGAGGTAAGAGATCTTCAAAGTTCGCTGAGTACAGTAGGTTACTTACCCTGAACAATTCATTATTAACTTTTTGATTCTCTCAGACATCCTAATACAGGGACATTGAAGCCCTGAGTTTGTTTTCCCATCATTAATAAGTGGAGGGCATCAATATTCAATATGTCAATATTTTGCTGCTAGAGATGCAGGGATTACACTTCACCATCACATTAGTTATTGCATTAGTTACAGCTGTTACTATAAATATTCAGTCCATAATAAATGGAATAAATAAATAAATAGACTGTATAAATAGATTGTTCAGAAAGTAAACATTTATTTCTATTTCTCTAACTCTACAGGTGATGTTGGTGAGCCTGGTGATAAAGGTTCAATTGGTAAAGCCAATGAAGGGCCCATTGGGGACCAGGGTGAACAGGGTATGTTCCACTTTGTAAAAAAAAATCATTAACAGACCATGACATGCTATTTTAACAGTATTTTTTACCTAGTCCATTTATAATGTAAAAAAAAATTTTGGAACTAAACTGTCAAAAGCCAGTAATAACTGATAATATGAGAATGTTTGACCTGATTTTCGATCTTCTGAAAGGAAGTCCCTTTCAGGAACTCGAGCTGCATTGAAACGCTATAGGAACGCTACCAGCGTTTATGCATTTTAAACAGGTGTGCCGAATCACTGATTATGAGGTGTGACATCACAGACGGGGTGACGTCATGACCAGGAAGCTGTAAAGGCACGTGTGTTTTGCTGCTCGGGTTAGCTTCTTTCATTCAGCGACGCGCTCTGTCGGTCATTTGTTTGCCTTTCTATGTATTTAGACCAGGGAGGGAAAGCATTTACGTTAGAATGCCACTGGCTAAGGGAAAGACAGAGTTTTTTAGAATGTGTGTTCCTCTCTGACCACGTTTCATTACAGGTGGGGATACACACGCTCTATGTGTTGTTTGCTTAGGAGCGGCGCATGCTCAGTCAGCTCATCAGAGGGCTGGCTGTCCGCATTGTGAGCAGATGTTAGAGCAATCACCCGTCACACCGGAGACCCGGGTTCGAGACCTGTCTCTGACAAGAATCACAGCATGCGTGTGCTCGCTCCTGGAGGGCTCCTTTTGAGAAGGAAGCCCTTGTTAGTGTTCCCCACTGTGTTGTTCCCGCTTCTGCTGAGGCGGAACAGCGGCTGCATTCATGGGGTTCGTAGATGGACTTGATTGAGGGAATTGAGACAGGCTTGTCCTTACTGGGTCCTTTTTATTGGGTATGAAAGCACACTCTGCATTTTTTTCCTCCAAGGGAAACAGAGGAGTTGGACATTAAAAGATTTCTAGAGATATGGAGGTCTCTAATTCCTGGAATAGGCCTAATTTTTTTCGCCTTTCTAGCTCTGCCTACCAATTTTATGGGAATGTGGTAGGGGTTAATGAGCATACTTATGAATCTATGCCCCAGGCTGAACAGACGCTTGCTAGCTATCTGGCACCCGAAGCGGCCACATATCTTACGGCTCCGGCCTGGCAGGGGTGCTTGGCAGCAGGTCAGGCCAACACGTCCTTGCATACTATGGGTGTGCTGTAATACTGTTTCTGGAATGAATGAGAGTGGCTAGGTCACATCTGAGGATATTGACAACTGATATTTCTCAGGATGATATTTCTAGCTCACCCTGTCCCTTAAAGTTAATGACAGGGTCTTCCTCCTTGGAGGTCCTGTGTACCTTAGAACTAGGTTACAGAATTCAGTTCACTTCTCGCCCACCAGTGTTCAGAGGGGTCCTCCCCACCTTGGTGGGCCCAGCGCAGGCCCACCAGGGTGTGATTTCTCTGTTAAGAAAGGAAGCCATCGAGGTGTTCCCTCCTCAGCTGAGGCAAACAGGGTTCTACAGTCGCTATTTTATTGTTCCCAAAAAGGGTGTGCGTCCCAACTTAGATCTCAGGCTCTTGAACCACTCAGTCAGACAACTGAAGTTCAAGATGCTCACGGTAAGGCAGGTCATATCCCAAATCAGGTCTGAGGACTGGTGTGTCACCATAGACCTAAAAGACGCCTATTTTCACATCCCCATCCTTTCTCAGCACAGGAAGTTCTTGTGGTTTGCATTCAGGGGTGAAACCTACCAATATCGAGTTCCTCTGTTGACCTTGCTCTCTGTCCCCCTGCACTTTCACCAAATGCGTTCCCTTTAAGGCCTCCAGGGCATCTGCATACTGAATTATATCAATAATTGCTTGATTCTATCTCCCTCCCATCTTCTGGCAATTTGACATCGAAATGTCGTTCTTGCCCACATGAAAAAAGCCAGGTTTCCCAGACTAAATCCTGAGAAGAGTTTGCTTTCCACCACGGGATGGGATTCCACCACGATGCGGGCACATCTGTCTCCCGCTCATATAATTAATTCCTTTCTGCATTATTGAGAGTCAAGCAAGGCTTGTCACTCACTGTGAAGCTGCCATCAGCAGTTGCTGAAACTGCTGCGTCCAATGTCATGCCTTTTGGCCTACTGTACATGAGACCCCTTCAGTGGTCGCTCAAATCCAGGGAGTTCTCCCCAAGGGTAAATCCACTTCACATGATAAAGGTCACAAGACAGTGTATCTGTGCTTTAGACATGTACAAGGAAACCCTGGTTCCTCTCTTAGGGTCCAGAGTTAGGAGATCTTGGTCGCCGTGTTGTGCTAGCAACAGATGCATCCCTTACTGGTTGGGCTGTGGCTATAAACAGCTGCCCAGTCAAAAGTCTTTGGGAGCCTCGCCATCTTACTTGGTACATAAATTGCAAATGCCTGGAAATGCTTGCTGTGGTTCAGGCTTTAAACCACCAGAACCTGAAAGACCACCATGTATTGGTCCGCACCAACAACACAGTGGTGATTGCATGTGGTCGCGCCCTCTTTACAAAGTGGTGCACCAGATCCTGGTCTGGTCACAGGGGAAGCTTTAGGGCTGCAACTAACGATTATTTTCATAATCGATTAATCGGACAATTAATTTTTCGATTAATTGATTAATCGGATGACAATTTCTCACAATTTTTAATATACATATTTTGTTTATTTTAAATTAAATTTATACACTGGGTGTTACAAATGTTAATTTCAAAGTAAAACTGTACATTGTTTCTTATATAAATAACCACAAACTGTTTGGTTTCTCAAAGAGGTAGAACTACAAAATACTAGATAATCATTGATTGAGTCACTGATCACGCTTTTAAATGCATTAAACCGCATGACAGTGTTTCTTTAAGAAATGAAGAAAAACAACAACATATATTTATAAAGGTTCACATATACTTCAGATAAGTTTAATTCAAATGTGTTATTTGTTGTTTCTGTATGTTTACAGTTTTATGCTGCTCATGTGTGTAGTTAATATAGCAGAAGCGATCTAGTTATTGTAATGGATTGGTAACTGTTGAAAATATTCAATTCCGTTTTATTTTAAAGCGCTTTTACATGGTAACATTAATTCAAAGCAGCTTTACACAAAATATAAGAAATTAATTTAAGAGAGACTTTAATAAACACATTTTAAAAAAGTTAAAATGTGAACAAATATTAATACATGCAGTAGAGGTGAAGTTCATTTTAAAGAGTTGCCAAAAAACTAATACATTTAATTATATATATGTAGTTTAATTACTAATTGGGGGGTGGGGGGGGGTCTTCTGTCTCAGGCAGAGGGCGCTATTATTCACCCTCACCCAGACCTTTGGAAGCTATGGGTGTGGGTACAACTCTTAGCTTCTGGTCTATCAACTGAGGTTGTTGAGACAATCTTTCAGTCTAGAGCTCCTTCTACGAGAAAACTGTATGCCCTAAAGTGGAACGTTTCACTTCTGGTGTACTTCACTGGTGTAGAGATTGCCAATTTGACCCAGTTGACTGCCCTGTTGGTACGGTCCTGGAATTTTTTTCTAGTCACAATTTAAGGCACGATTTGACTCATTCCATCTTGAAAGTTTAGGTGGGGGCGCTTTCTGCTTTCCACATCCCTACTGAGGGATCTTCAGTCGGTAGACACCCTTTGGTTGTACGTTTCCTCCATGGTGCACTGAGGCTGAGGCCTCGAGTATGATCCCAATTCCCTCCTTGGGACCTGGCCATAGTATTTCAAGCTTTATGTGCTGCTTCTTTTGAGCCTATCTCTCAGATCTCTGATCTACATTTATCAGCCAAACTGGCCTTCCATCTATCTACCACCTCTCTAGGGAGAGTCAGTGATCTTCAGGCCCTTTCTGTGGCCCCTGCATATCTAGACTTTGTGCCTAGTTTGGCCAAAGTACTTCTATACCCGTGAGCGGGTTATGTGGCTAAAGTCCCTTCATCCACACTATGGCCAGTTGTGCTCCAGGCTTTCTGTTCTCCCCCCCTTTCGGGATCAAGACCAGGAAAGGCTTAATTGTATGTGTCCAGTGCGAGCACTGCACATTTGCATTCACAGAGCTGCCCTATGGAGAAAATCCAACCAGTTTTTGGTCTGTTTTGGCCCACACAAGAGGGGTCAGCCTGCTTATGCTTAGTCGCTGGATTGTATAAGACAATCCGTATCGCTTATGATTCCTCTAGACTTCCCCCTCCTTTGGGAACCAAGGCTCACTCTACTCGAGGTATGGCGGCCTCTAAGGCCCTTTCTGCAGGTGTCCCTGCGATGCTGTTGGATGGTCCACTCCCTTGACCTTTGTCAGATTTTACAGCCTCGATCTTCAGGCCTCTACTACTACCTCTGTCATGACTCCCTAAGTTGGACTTGACGTCATGCCTCATAATCAGTAATTCGACACACCTGTTCAGAGTGCATAGCGTTTTCATGCAGCATCTCGTTCCTTTCATGGAACCAGGGTTACATATGTAACTTTTCGATGTTTGAGGTTTTCTTGGTTTGGTGTCTATGTATCTATGGTTATAATTGGGTAGCAAAAAAAATTTCTGCATGTGAAATGTTTTACTTGCAATACATTTGGTCCACACTAGTCCAGTGCTTACTCTCAGAACTGGCTTTCGCCCTACTTGCCATCATAAACCTACTTATCAGCATACAGCATTCCCTTAAAGGTAGGGTAGGAAATGTATTTACCAGTGACGTGCCTATTCAGGCTAGATTTTAATACAGAAGGCATATTGCAGCTACAATGTGTTACTCTGATGTCAAATTATCAATTTATTTGAATATTATCTCAATATTTGGATAATATTAAGAATTATCCACATTCTCAAACAAATTTGGTTGAGGTTGTTGTCAACTACTCTGTAAAAAAGTTCCTCAACTGTAATTGTGTCACAATCTTTGTGCCCAAAAGGTCTGCCAGGTGTTAACGGCATTGTGAAAGATGGGCATGATGGAGCAACAGGAGACTCAGGAGAGCCAGGAGAAGCTGGAAGACCAGGCCGTCCAGGACACCAGGGATCACCTGGAATCTGTGACACTTCAGCATGCCAGGGTGCTGCGGTTCATGGGAAGTCCTCCAATCCTAAGAATCATTAAAATATACTCATCACCATGAGAGGAGAAAAACAAAGAAATTAAAAAATTTCCTTTCAAAAGTTTCTGAGAGGAGACTGGATTTGAAGAAACATTTGTGGATCATCACAGCATTTTCAGAGCTGAACGCATGAAGGTGGAATGTGGCGGCAATGCTCAATTAGCATAAGTGAGGAACATCCTCACACTTGAAAGACTAGCATGTGTTGATTCAACAAAAGACTAAATACATTACTGTGTGACAGATGCCGAAAAAGGCAACAGCAGTAAAAAAAGTGGGGACTTAATGAAGTGTAGAAATATTTGATGTTACTGCATTAACATTAACACAAACCTTTGTATGTTGATGCAAATTTTTTTCTGCCATTTTATTCTGACATTAATTTTTGTAAATGTTTACTGTCCAAGATCACCTTTTGAAGAATAAAAAAATGCATCAGATTAGATGCTTTAAACCCTTTTGCTGTAAAAAATCTGCAGGCTCTGATCTCATTCACTAGATACTCGTGCTGTAACAGTTAACTATACATTATTTTAAATATTTATTTCCAAGTTACTATTGTATGTACAGTGAGTTTCTACAGCAAGATATTGTAAAAAAATACCAAATAAAGTCACATTGGTAATTATTTTTGGCAGCGCTGGACTCTCTGACCCCTTTAATAACTATTGAATACCTTATTACCTCAACACTATTTAAATACAGATGAAAACAACTGCAGCTGAACATTCCTTTTCCTTATTTTTTAATGTGAAACCTTTCAAGGTCAAAGTACATTCATTAGCAATAGACTAAAGTCCACATAAATGCAAAATGTATTTTATACTAAACATATCAAGGAAATGTAAGAGGAATTTAACACAATCATATGGATACATCATAGATCTACATTTAGACAACTAGATCGGATGTGGATTGTGTAAATAAGACCAAACTGTATGTAGAACACGTGAAAAAAAACAGTTCTCCATCAAGACTAGGGCTGGGTGGATCGATCCTAATATCAACAGTATTGATAGCAACAGTGGTATCGTTATTGGATCGAAACTAGCCTGCAAAGATCGATACTTTAGTTAAAATTTCTCTAAAGACCAGACAAGTGTCCCGTATGCACACGGGGCTGCTCGCTACCAGGCAGCAGTGTTTAGTTGTCCTGGCCATCATCACGTGACTCAGCAGGCTGGCTGATCTCCTTTGAATGAGAGATGACAGAAAGAGAAGCGCCGTGTGGAGCTACTTTACCACAGTAAATCAGAACATGGCAAACTGTGATGAAAATGTAAAAAAAATGCTTATTTGCTACTGTGGCAACATCACCAACTTACAAAAACACATAAAACAGCACAAAAATGAAAAGGCAGAGCTGCAAAAGAAAGAGAGACCCCCGGCGGCACTGAGACAGAGGTCACTGGCCGAGTCATTACAGAGAGTTAATGAATATCCAGCAGTAATAAAAAGTTATTTTTTATTTAACTTAAATGTGTTAAAAATTTGTCCTGGCATTTAAACATACACATCTAATTACAGGTGTTTTGAGATCATAAATTACTAAATGTTTTAGTGTTTATGATAAAGTATTCTCATTTGGGGGGGGGCAGCAGTTGTGACACTTTTACTTCTCTTTCTTTCTGTCATCTTTTATTCAGAGAAGAGCAGCCGCACTGCAGAGTCACGTGATGATGGCCAGGACAACTAAACACAGCAGAGCTGCCAGGTAGCGAGCAGCAGCGTGTGCACACAGGAGACTTGTTTAGTCTTTACAGAAGTTTTAACTAAAGAGTTGGATCAACACGCCCAAGGCTGCCAGACCGGACTGTATCCCCAGACGCGAACTCAGGGCATGTGCAGAACAGCTTGCTGGGGTTTTACAGACATTTTAAACAAGTTTCTAGCTCAAGCAGCTGTGCCAGCATGCTTCAAATCCACCTCCATAGTGCCGGTGCAAAAACACTCCAGTCCAACATGCCAATGACTCTTGCCCTCTGGCACTTATGTGAAGTTGAGCAGAAACCCACACACCTGTAGGGAACACATGTAAAGGAATCCCAAATGGCACATTACCGAGGCTGCCGCCATAAGCCCAAGAAGTCTCTGAAACTGCCTGAGCTTGACAGAGCGACCTGGCTTGAAAGGGAGCACCACAGAAAATATGCTCTCTGTGCACTCTCTGGAGACACGTGCACATGGAGTCAAGGCGTACACCCAGACATACCTCAGATTGACTCTGAGTCAAGCACGCTCTTCTGCATGTTCACCTGTAGACCCAAGGATCTCAGGTGGCTGAGAAAAAGCATTTGTATGGCTGACAAGCACATCCTTTGAATGGGCAAGAATCAGCCAAACGTCCAAGTAATTCAAAATGCGCATGCCACTCCCCCTGAAGGAGGAGAGCGCAGCGTTTACACACTTCGTGAAAGTAAAAGTCCGAATGGGAGCACGATATGCTGGTATTCAACGCCCTCGAACTGAAACCTCAGAAAGCGCCTGTGATGAGGGGTGATCTGGGTATGAAAGATTGTGTCCTTGAAGTCCACTGATGCAAATTAGTCCCTGGAACGCACCTGCGCCAGGATTTGTCTGAGCATGGTCATTTTGAAAGCGAATTTCTCAAGTGCTTGGTTGATCATAGCCCTTGTCTCATAGTTGAGATGGCTCATAGGCCTTGAACGCTTCTGCACCTCCATAAACTGCTCCGCGACTGACTCAAAGGAGTCCCCAAACAGACCCAAGGGGACAACAGGAGCATTAAGAAATGACCTCCAGTCCGCGTCCCTGAGATCCGCCAGCGTGAGCCACATGTGATGCTGCAGTACCACCAGGAAGCCCATGGAACACCCAATGGCCTGAGCCGCGTTCTTGGTAGTTCTTGGTAGCGTTCTTGGTAACGCTTCAGAATGACCTACATGAGCAGTCATCCTGCATTGTTTACATGAAAACCTGAGGCCAGCACCGATAGATGCAGATGATGGACACAGATGCGTCTCCTCGATGGGGGGCCTTCTTAATGTAGCCATGAGCCTCCACTCCATCCACGTGGGTGAAGAGCAACTGGCCGGAAGCATGGACGCGCACCGTTTGGGGTGCAGCCCACGTCTTCATCAGATGTTTGTGCACATCTGGGAACAATGACTGGGATCTCTGTGGCGCAGTAGAACTGCGGCCCGATTGGAGAAACCACAAATCCAACTTGCTCTTTGATGGTTCCCAAGGGGGACCCCAGGCCAGGTTGATCTCTTCCACAGCCTTTTCGAGAATCCTGACTAGTTCAGCATTGAGGTCTCTCTCTGAGATGGCATCTGTGCCATTCCAGGGGAAGACGGAGTGTTGGTTCCACAAGGAGATAAAATAGCTGATTATTCAACATTTAACTTTCCAAAAGAGTGTCATTGGCTTTTTTTATAAGGCACACACATTCAGCAGTTGGTTTACTGCTGATAATGGTATGCACATACTTTATTTTTGACTGACTAGGGATGACTATGATTTTGTTTTAATCAATAATACACCAAAATTGCCTAAATGTCAAAGTACCTAAACTTAGCAGAGAGGAAGTGATACTCTACTGGCTAGGAGACACAAAGTTTACTTGTTCTGTGGATGAACAACAACACATTTATTTTCTTTTAAAAGATTTTCTGTAAGACTGTGACTTTCTATTGATAATTTGTTTTGGGAAACAATTTATTATAGATAACCGTGTCTATGAACATCATGACCACCATGCCAGAAGGGTAATGTCATTGTGACCACATCACAGCATTCTAATGTCATGATCAGTCCCTTAGATTTTTTGGTAGAGAACAGTAAGGGAAACTAATGGCTACAGTAGCTTTATTGAAGAGGCCTAAGCCATGTGCAAAAGTCCAGGGCCCACTGTCCATGTCCAGTGTCTTAAGACTGCATGAAGTGCAATTTTTGATTCTCAGCATGCTTTGCATGGAACTGGATAATGACAGTAAATGTTGAAACTTGGGGCTTTAAGTTTCTGAACAAGATTAATGATAAGGAGACATTTTATTACTTTGTAATATGGGGATTCTGAGAATGTTGTGTATTAGGAATTGTGTATTAAAACTGAGAGCCTTTATACGGAGCTGTTCCCTCCTTGCTCCCCTTCAATGATCATTAATTATCATTAATTAAACATGAAAATAAACTAAAGGAAAGCAATCCACAAGAGTCAAAATGCTGACGATGGGTGACTTTTTCTGTTAGCCTCTCGCGTATAAACAGCTCTGGATTATTCAAACAAAAATCAATCAGTTCTCTCTCACCAGCTTAAATAGGCCTGGCTAGTATTGGAGAGAAAATGCATATGGATGTACTGCTGGTTAGAAACTGCATATGGATATACTGCTGGTTAGAAACTGCACATAGATGTACTGCTGGTTAGAAAATGCACATGTATGATTCTAATTAAAATGGTGCACCTGGACACTATGGAACAAGAACAATGGAAGGCATGGGCACCATGACAGATGGATAAGAGCATGATAAGTGTGGTGTTGGGTGAGGCCTATTAATGAGACTATTTTGCCGATGTTTTGTGTTGGATGGGGGGCCAACTTCATGGAGGCCAACTGGGTTGAAACCCCATGAGAGGAGTTACAAGCAAAGGTGTGGGGTGTCACATTATAGGCCCGCCCAATATGAGAAACATAAAAAGATTGAGCTACTCTGTTTGTGTTAGATGATGATGGTGTTGGATGTGGAGCTGATGTGAAGCTGTCATCATCTTATTGCTTGCAATAAAATATTGTTCTTCTTTGACCTGGACAACTGAGATGTTTTCTTCAAATTATTACTTATTGAGTTTTTGAGGACTGCAGACTGGCCACAACATTATCTGAACCAGCAGAATAGCAGCAAGCCAGTGCCCACTTGTGCATATGTGTTCATGAAAGTGTATTTCCTACAGTGCAACTACAAGGAAACTACATCCTAACAGTAGTATTATTGATAATACATAATATTAACATAAATTTGCTAATATTATGTGTTGTAAAGTTAGCATAAATTTTCCATAGCATATTTTATTCTTCATCATAAGGTGTAAATTGGTAATAATTGATAATCAAATTAGTGATATTAGGACTATAATTCAATATAAAATTAGCTGAACTGATCATAACTACAAGACAACAGTAGTTTCTGAGAAGGAATTGTATCCAGGCGGCTTACTAAAGTAGTTTAACATTTTGTTGTTAGTTTTCTATACAACATTTAGTTAATTAATATGATAGATGAAAGTATCATCTTATATGTAGATGGTGCTTAGAGGATAACATTTTATGGAACAGGTGTATAAGATTTAAAGCTTGGAGCATTTAATTTAGCTTAAGTTTATGATTTAAGCAGCGTAAGCTCTGGAACAAGCTATCAGCTGAAATACTGTACACAACCATTAGTAACATATGATGTTGTCATAATGAAAGTTAATGAGGACAGAAGGAAGAAAGCCACAGTTATGCAGGACAGACTGTAGATCATAGGGTAAGCTGTAGATAATAGGGTTAGGGATAGGATATATGATTATAGGATGCTAAACAAATCTTCACACAAATTAAAGTGATTTTTAAAAACTGGAAAAAAATTAAAGGAACTCAATCAAGTAATAATAATGCTGACCTAATGTTGAGTCTGACTCAGTATTATTCACAACAATTGACGTGTCTGGTTTTCCTGAATAGCCACTAGATGGTACTGTGTTAAGGGACAAATTCTCACAAATTTAAAATAAATGTCTGGGCATTAGAAACAGATGTGACTATGTGTGAATGCTCCAACATTTATATCATATAGAATATTCTGCAATACCTGATTACCTGGTTGTAATTCATATGAAATGTTTTATCTTTATCACCATAAATGAATAGTTTATCCAGAAATTAAAATGTTTTTTTTTTTCATTTTCTCTTATGCATAGAATGTGTAAGGTGAGAATTTAAATAATGCATTTCTTTGTACAATAAAAGTGAGTGGGGACTGAGATTAATAGATTCTGTGGTAAACTGCCAGTACACCCTATGGTGCACACTGAATGTTGTGTGGTACTTTGATGATCTTGCATTGTTACTTGTTAGACTACATCATATCTCTGTCCAACTTACTGTAAGTGTCTTGTTTATTTTTGAAACAATGGCCTGGAGAAAGCAATTTTCTGTATACATTTTAAATGTTGTTTCTAGAGGAAGCAATTTTGATATGTGTTTATTACACAATATACATCTTTTTAGCAACAATTCCATTCAAATGCTAATAGACTGATATCTATCTGTGTACTCACTGGCCTTTTGGATTCTTCTGTCTTTAATGTAATAGGAGATCCAGTTTACTGTTTTCAAAGGAGGTTATGACATCAGTTACTGCACAGAATGCTACTGTTCTACTTTCTATTCCCAATACATCCCCTTAACAATGAAAGATAGCAATGCTGGTCTACTCTTTCCCCTCTGAGACAGGACTTGAATAGATGCCATTGACACCTTCCCACATTCAGTGACTGCCTAAAATCACAGTCAACTCCTTTAGCTAAAGAAAATTGTCTCTGTAAGCCAGGCAGGAGAAACTTTAAAAAACACAGCAAAGGACAATGTCCTCTCAGAGTAAATTTGTCTCTTTCAGAATCTAGACATTAGACATTTTCAGAATCTAGACATTAGACATTGTTGTATAGTGAAACCATCAGATTAACTTGAGCAACTGAACTCTTTTGTCATCACAAGCATTAGTTAATGTGACAATGGAATTGAATTTGAGTGTGACCTTTGGCACTGCCCTGGTCTCTCACTAACAGTGCACACTTAACCCACTTAGAACACTTAAGCACACATTTTATATTTTTCAGCTGTTCGTACAAAGTTTATTATAGCAACTTGATAAGTAGCCACAAAAACCATGTTGCAATCTTGAGTTAACTCATTTATGACATATGATATTTGTCATCTCATTACTTGGAAAATGTACAACTTGAAAGCAATATATGGATGTCTTCTACAGATGAAGCACTACATGAACCCTCATGAAGAACCTGAAAACACAGATGTGGGTGAGTGAGCCATGTCCTCCAGGCACTGTAGCACAAAACTCTCTCTCTCTTTCTCAACTCTTTTCTTGTCGGGACCTGCTCTGAATGTATCATTGCAGAAAGCCCTGAAATAATTTGAGATGATACTGCCAGTTTAAATGACTAAAGCATACCATCACACTAATTATGAAATTAATCTTTCCTCGAATTTATTTACTTAAAAGCAAAGCAAAAGGACAGAGTGAGACAGACAGTTAACTGGTGAATATTATGATGATTTGCACCCTTTGTAACTATATACACCCTTTAGTGTATTACTGATAATCCTTTCAAATGTCCGCCCCAGTTCCCTGTCATATGTCAGTGCATTGCCCACTTCCTAGACCTCCACCTATTTTAATATTTTTGGACAAGAGGACACACCCTCTGGGGGGAGGAAATGCCACATTTAGGATCCATTTTTTGTGTGTTTTTGGTTTCCTTTCTTCCCCCTTGTTAATTTAGTAACTAATTGATACAGTAATTAGTTCATCATTAGCTTATTGTTTTTCTAATGTTTATTCTTCTTCTCTGTCTTTTGTCGCACTTTTGAGAGCCTTAACATGCTTGAAAACTCACACAGTTTTGCACACACATCAGCCTCATTGAAAATTCATGTCTATTAGGGGTTTTAAAAAGATAGCGCATCCTAAACCTGCTCATAGCACTACGACTAACGTACATGTACCAAATTTGGTAGGCTCATAGAACACTTTAATTCATTTAAAAAATCTCTTGGAGCGAACCTCTAATCCTAACAGGAAATTATTTATTTTTATTTTTGCCAAAATTCCAGGCATTAATTAATATGATTACTCCTAGAGTTTTTATCTGATCAACATGTGTTGCAACTCAGGCCTACAATGTCTGACCGGCCCCATCTTTCACACATTTGATTAGTCATGGCCTAAAGACATCTACAGGGTAATACACAGTTACGGTTATAGCGCCACCTGCAGGCAACAGGAAATGGTGTGTTTTACACTATGATTAATGACTATGGTGGCGGTGGCACTGATGCGAGGTCCCGCTTTTCACTGCTTGCAGCTTTAATTACTGATTGTTTTATGTACTTTGTTTTTTGTTCTCTGTCATTCTTCGGTTTTCATGGTGTTTTGTGTTCAGCTGAGTTTTTCAGTTTTGGTTATTAAGTATTTTGAAATTACCTTCCTGTTTCCTTGAATATCTCATACCAAAACCATTGAAGTGGGGTAAATGTGTTACACTGTGCTGAAACAATACAAAGGTCCATTTTAGGCAAAAAGTAATTTTTAGGCAAAGAGTCTATTTTTTAAGCAAAAGGTGAAATTTCAAGTGAGATTTGACATGGAAATTCACCCATGTTCTCTTGTGTCAGGAAAGTCAAAAGCCAACACAGATGAAGTGTGAGATCCTGACTATCTCTAAGCATTCTGTAGTGTTCATTTGTGATAGGTGGGATAAGGTGTTGTCATGGGTAAACGACATATGAGGGACCACTATACCCCAAAACAAACCATAAAGCAAAAGATCAAAACATATCTTATGGGACTACATGCTCAATCTTCAAAGGCAATTGTTACCTAAGTTCACTCAGAAATCCATCTGCCCATCTCCTAAATTCTCTTGCGAAATCTAGACCTAAGGGAACATTTTAAAAACAATACCTGCTTTGCTTACCTGAGAACTACACCTTGCATGTCTAATCTAAGCGTCTAGTAATGTTCCCTGTGGGGGTTTGAAGCATTGAACATTTAAATTCCATATAGTCCATGTCTGACCTTAGACACACAGAACTGCCACAACTGTTCATATAAGATTGCGTCTTAATAATTGACTTTTTTAGATTAACTTCTTTTGTCTTTTGCATTCTTAAAGGGCATGTATGAATGTCAGGGAGGTAGAGGGAGAAAGAGAGATAGATAGAGAGAGAGAGAGAGAGACTGCCTTGACTGATTTGCAGCAGCCTTCTAGGGTGCGTGTGCATGTCTCAACCAGATGAAAAACAAACACATCAATGATGGAATTATGTACTGGGTGATTTATAGACACACAGCGGGTGCAAAGCACACTTTCCCACCTTACTAAACTACATACAATTACTGCTGTTTACTATCTTGATCTGCTGTGTTCATTTGTTACTGATTTCTAATAAGTAATCATTTATAAACTTTTAGTGAGAAGTTCAGAAGATAAAAGATACTCTAGAAAACAGCACAATATTATTATATTATATTACACACCAACAAGCATTGTGTCATAATGACAACAAATATAATAGCCCATAGGAAAAAATCACAAATGAGATCTTAATTGTATTTCCTAAACAAATGAAATGAGAGTATGTAGAGAGCAAATGAGAGTATGTAGAGAGCAAATGAGAGTATATAGAGAGCAAATGAGAGTATGTAGAGAGCAAATGAGAGTATATAGAGA
>JBAJNP010005596.1:0-28469 GCA_036877545.1 Yasuhikotakia modesta
AAAAGAAAGGAGAAAATAAGAAAAACTGAAATTAAGGTGACACGGTGGGCATTATATGCATGTCAGTAAATGGACATTATATGCACGTCAGTGATGGATGGACGGCTGCATGCAGCACTGCTGAATGCAACACAGATGTGCAACATCGCAAATACATGTGAATCATATTCACTTTAAATTATGACTGCAGTATTTTCCTTTAACATGCAAGAGAGGGAAACAAAATCTAAGGAGTGCTGCTGCAGGCAATGCAACGTAAACATGTCGCATCAGCAAATCTGTGCTGCATCTTTACTAGACAAACCAAACAGAAGTCCAGATGGCCCACTCAAGTCTGCTCAGGACTTCCAGTTCCTCTGGGACTGGACATGAGGGCCGGATGACATTATGCGAATGTGATATTTCGTTTCAGCTAAGAAATGTCACTCATGCATTTTATATAAGACACCAGGGTGGCACTCGGACACTTTACAAAGTTATTGATTTTCAGTGGACATGTCACAGCTGATGCAGGTAACAGAAATTCAGAGTTTGCTGAATTATTTTAGAATATCACATTCAGATCACATTCATGATTCACTGTTTCAATAATTAGCATTCAAGTATTACCAAAAAACATGCTAACATTAACAGTAAACATGCAAAATTATAACAACAACAATAATAATAAAGTTACAGTTAAATTTAAACCATTCCAAAAATTTTCTTTAATGTTACCCTGAAACCAAAACATACTGTTCTCATTTTTTATGGAATATTATAGCATATATTATAAATTATTTATTCATAGATGTCATTATATTGATGCTCCCATAATCTTTCATTGGATTCCCTCATCTCTTCTATTCATAATGTACGTCTCAGATAATGAACAGAACTATACTGAGTGTCTAATAGCCAGACGGTTTCTACCTCCATCTTCCAACAATCCAATCAAGTCCCTCCCTAAATTGTTCTAAATCAAGCCCCTCACTTATTATTTCTTCTCATTCCGGAAGCAGTGTCATCATATCACCATAGCAACAATTTCTATTTTATAACAGCTTTGAAACACTTCTGTGATATTGCTATATTTCTCTAAGAATTCTATACAGTAACGTCTGTCATTCAAATTGCATGTTTACATTTAATGGATTAATGAAATACTGACAATTAAATAAGAGAAATAAGGCTGGTGCGGTTATTCAGAAGTTAAAATCAGATCTGTAAATGTCTCAGGAACAGGTTCTTAAGCTGCTTCAACTGTCTGCAGGCACTTAGCTAAACATCAGCTGTCACTCAGACTGTCTGTAGCTCAGAGCTGGTCTTCACTGGTCTTCCACCACTGGAACTAAAGGTGTTCAGCATGACACTTCCATGTGCTGGAATGACAAGGGAATAATGGAACAAAAGGCAATTATATGAATGCCTTGACCTGAGCTTAAATCAAAGCAACTTCATTCGATGGGCAACGTCCATATAACACAACTTGCAGAATATGGAACCAGCAACATTAAGGTCATGGGATTTCCAGTGAATACACAAACTCAAAACCACCAATTAAAATGTTATACCTGCTGTAACATTCACCCTTACTAATGAATACTATACTATAACTCACAAATCATTAGTGTACAGCTTTATCTGTAACATTAATCTTTCCTTTAGATTAAATGGCACTTGAAAGCTCTTCATCACAACAGATCTCATACTCAGTGTCTTTTTATCAGTCTACCCCCTGCAGTCCTAATGGACAGAATGAATCAAATGTCCCCATGTTTGGAACTTCCACTGACAAAACTCAGCATGAACTCCCAAACTATGGCATTATCAGAGAAGCCACAAAGCATAAGATCTCCAGTTTGCACACAGGATGAAGGCTAGACAGCTAAGAGTTAAACAGCTGGACATCTCTGAGGATAAAAGCTAAACAGATCATAGTATGACATTTAGACATTGGAAAGTACAATAGCTAGGCAATTTAGAATAGCTACATTTATATAGCACCTAAACGTATTATAGAACAACCTCAGATAATGATGATATCAAGAAAGCTCAGAGTATAATAGATACATTTGTATAAGATCTAAAAATAATAACCAAAGAACTCAAGACAGCTCACACTAAATTAAGACAGCTCAGAGTATGACACCTCACTACTGTATAATATCCAAACAGCTCAGAGTATAATAACAATACACCTCAGAGCATGATCTTTCAACTGCTCAGAGTACAATAGCTAGAGCTCAGTAGATGACAACATGACAGCTTAATTCACATCCTGCTGAACAAGCACAGAGAAGAGCACAGACAGTAAGAGTGGGTTAACTCTCTATAGCACTGTGATACATAGTGTCAGAGAAACGCTTTTCAGAGATAAGACAACAGAGGTGGACGGTATAGCCCAAGTATTAGAGTCATAATGCCGCGCCAAAGCTGACGTGACTGGAATGCTCTCCCAAAGTGCTCATGTTCAGCTCCAAGGTCAACACCCACTAAGGCCTATCAAGAGCAAGAGGGCCTGATTCAAGCAGCGATGGTAAACAACACTCCACTCAACCGTTGTGTAACTGAAAGAGAGGCTTGTTTGCCATTTTTACTCCTTTATTTGACCTCTGTTAGAGGTTGTACTTAGATCTCATCTGCCCGTGAATGGACACATACTCCTGCTTCTGCAGTGATCGTTTATCTCGCTCGAAACATGACTCATGATTGAACCAGGCAGACACCACGGGAGATCTCTGATGGGATGGCATAATGACACTTTCATGTAAAATTCATGCATGGCTTCTGCATTAGGATGTAACCTTTGTAGCGTTCCGGTTACGTTGCATTTGAATCCTCAAGCTGCATTTCAAAGTTCATGGCTGAAGTGATTGTCATTAGCATAGCGCTCGTTGCGTTTATGACAACTAGGAGGAGAAATGCCACAATTGAGCCAAATTCATATTCAATTTCCGTGGCGCCGGGAGATGAAAGAATGGAACAATCTAGAAAATCTGACTCAGGTGAAAATACAGATAAACACTTCATTTTCTCTCCCTCTGGAAGGTCCTAAGGGCAGCGTATTGAAAACGAAAACTCAAATGAGCAACATCGCACCCTGGAGAAAACAAAGATATCATTTTAGCATACTTGTTACAGTAATCTTTCAGAAAATGAAAATCAGAAGATTTTATCAGCTGAGCCAACACCTCAGGCAGTGACCACACTGCGTCTATTCCTCTATTTTAGTGAACATATATGCAGTTCACTGGCCAATTCAAGAGTTTAAATTTATCGTTTAAATCAAACAGGATGCACTATAGGTTCAAAATGTAAACATAAGATCATCTACATACGTGGCATTTTTGTCCAGCACATTTCCTCCCTCACATCTGCTGATCATACCAGCTGAACTTGAACATAAGAGGTGTGTTTTACCTCAACAATATTCCTTTCTGACACGCAACTATAGAAAGACCAGGTTATGAAAAGCCTCCTACATAAAATATAAAATCATAAAAATATAAAATCTGTAAGATCATCTGCTGACAAATATAGCAGAAAGATATATATATATATATATAGGAAGTAATCAAAATACTACACTAAATAATTACTATGAAATAATGTTCAATTTGTAGTGCTCCATCTTCTGAAGGAATTTATTTAGCAATGATATAAATCTCTCACTTGTAATTTCACACAGCAACGAAAGACATTCATGAAAGTATGACTGCAATTCTGTTTACAATACAAGAGTTCATTGCTTCTTTACAAATGCAAATGAGATTTTCACTATCCAAACTGAAGATCTTGTGCGACAGCATTTTGTGAAGTTGCTACAACTTGTGCTTGGCAAAAACTCCAATCTTTCCTGCTAACTGAAATTAATTGCTTCATGACTTGCCCATGAATAAGATTGCCTGACCCGTTCACTGCACAATTTGTTTCTCTCTCGCTATGGCTAGATAAATATATGCCATTTCCAAAAGGAGGAATAGAATCTATTTTACGCTTGTCTGGAGCACAATGATATTGGAAAAGGTGAATAATTCCATGCTCTAGCAATGTATCTGGCTCACAGTTATGTCTGGAAGTGACCTGTGCATGTGTATTCCCAGTTTATTTAATTGTCCAGAACGTCCATCATCTGGGTTTGTGTGTAAATGGGGAGTGGGCATACCGTGCAAAGATCCTTGTACTGCATCTTCTGAAACTTAGTGTCGGCATTCCCAGCACACAGCTCCACGTATCCCAGAACCACCTGGAAGACGGTGTTGTGGATGGCCTGTGTGAAGTGCATGTGCAGTTGGTCCATGGCCGTCTGGGAAAAGAGCGGGAAAAATGGGATAGAAGTTAGAGGCTAACAATCTGTTGGTTGAGTCATGGTTTTGTCTTTTTCTTTTCAGACAAAAAGCATGTTCACAAAGGCAATAATAAAGCAAAACAAATCAATATTACAACCTACTATTCTTTTGTTGCACTGTGCACACTAACTTACTAATGTGTGTCTTGAAAGAAAACACATATTTAACAATTTGTGGATCAATTTTGTCAGCTATCTTTCACTTCAGCTTGGCTTCAAAGAACCGTTTGATGGTTGTAGCTTTAAATGCTTTCACCTTCACAACAGTCATGCAGCGGGCTTACAAACAAACACCCACCCGCAAGTGCATCAATAACATTATTCAACAGCTTTTCCCATCATGTGACAGCATTCAAATCCAATAAAAGCTTCAGGCGTACTTGACTCCGAACAAAGGTGTAAACTGTATCTGTTTAATGCTCAGAAATAGCCAAACAAAACTAGCTCTTAACGAAAAAATGGAAAACACCCAATTGCCTATTAAAAGACCTGCTAACAAGCTTTAAAAAAAATTCTGCTTAAAGTCCTATATTTTTTTCTGTGGAACCAGTATCATCACACTCCTGCTGGTCCTGCACTAAGACACAACTAATGGGGCCCCAGAAGCAGGTCTGTTTGAAGTTAAAACTCCGGGTACCTGTGAGCCCGGCCCACACTCTCAGAGGAGATAAATCATAACCGAACAACACAGCGAAGATCAGTAGGTCCCAATGGGGAACGAATCGGCTTTACAACTTAATTATGATTCCTCCCACTATCTTTCTCCTTCGTACTTCTTCCTCAACCTTGAACGTATCTTTCCTTTAGCTTTCAAACGAAGCACAATTTGTTCCGTCTCTCCTGCAGGTCAGTGCATTCAAATGAGGGGGGTGTAAGTAATCAAATGGCTTTTTAGAAAACATGGGAATGAATGAAGATATCTTCTCTTGACGGTTATCTGAGAAAAGAAGAACCTGAAACAAAAGGGATAATACAGCCAAATGAAAAAAATGCAACGGAAGTAAGTTGTGCTGAGAAAAACGAGCAATTACATCCATTAGACAAACGAAACGACAAACAAAAACAATGATGAAAAGAATGAGAATTAGCTGCAGAGTCATTAGGCTAATTGCGAAGTTCATGGAAAACGACAAAGGTAAAAAAAAATGTCTTTAACAGATGACGTACGTACTGAAATAAGCCATTTGATGAGTTTGAAACTTTAAAACTGGCTGATCAACAAACATCTAGCTAAAAGCAAGTTAAGCATCAAGGTCCACAGTGGTTTCTAAAAAACAACTTTTAAAAGTGGTTTGTTAGAAACCTTTAGCCCCCCAAGCTTGTTTTCAATAAATCTCTTTCTGCAAGGATTTTAACATTATGATCCAATTTAAGTGCCATGAATCATCTAATGATCTCTTCAGCCCGTAAGTGACCCCCAGGGGGTCACCAGAGGACAGATATTTTCAGGGTTATGTACAGTATGAATCACACAATACTTCTCTGAGTAGGTAAATACCCAGCAATATAATTAGTTTATTATAGTCTATAGTGTGGATTATAAACTGTAAATTAACTAAGCCTTGAAAGCTTTGTGTGTGGGGTTCATTATTAGCCTAAAACAGTGACTTTGATCCTCATGTTTTGGTTTTAGTGGCTGAAAGTGATTCCTCATTATATGCGTTTAAACACTGAATGTCTTTGTATCATATAATGAAATGTCAAACCAAGTAGCATAAGAAAGGATCAGTACAGTTTAGTAAAGATTATTTCTGTGTACAACACTGATGTGTTGAACTACACCAGTGGTTGCTCTGCTAAGATATCTGTGTGACCTTTAAAACCAGCTGGTTAAAAGTAATAGCTAAAATAAAAAGGCAAATGTTAGCAAATGAAATTTGTAGTATGCAAGTATTTCCAGCATTGCTTACGTGTCCAAAAATGTGCAAATTAGCAGATTTTTCTTTTATTGAATTTCTCACCCCACTTATAGCGACAATTAGATTATCGTTTATACAAATCCATTCAAATCATTTGTTATGTTTCAGTTCAGTTAATAAGGTTACTTGCCGCCCAACAACTTTTAATTCTGGTCCTTATGTGTGTGTGGGGTGTGTGTGCTGGCAGTTGCTATCTACTCAAGAGGCTCAGGTGATCAAAGTGACACATGGAAGGCTGTTTTAAATGAGGCAGGGGACGTCTCAGAACACACACCTGCATACATATGCACAGACATGCAGTCAGGAACACATATACGCACAGAGAGATGCTCCAAGGAACACAAAGAAAGACACACATACTGTCATTAAAATTAAACAGTACAAATACACAGCCCACATCCAGGTGTTTTGACAAAGAGGAGCCGAGTACAGAACAAAAATTACAACAGAAGTCGATAACAGAAGATCACAATCCAAAGAATTTATTTTCTGCCTGTTTGTCATCTTATTTTTTCCCTTTGTTGAGTACTTCTCACAAGTCACATGTCTTATACTGAATCCTGTGAAACGTAGAGCTTTAATCCTGCGTATCAATGGCAGATCAACAATAGCGGGAGAAATTCCACAAGTATCTAGTTTTATAAGACCCAGGCAAACCCAGCCGGGGCAGCTGTCTGCTAATAATACAACCAACAATGGAGATATTATTCCTGGATTTTCCTTTGGATTCTGCTTTCAACCATAGCTTTGCTGTCAGCTTGAAAATAAGGGTAAAAGCAAACATCCATATGATTCAGAGTTTGCGGGATGTGGGTGGCACACATTGCCTACATAACAAACACACCATGCGGTTGCCACACACAGAGTATTTGATGCAAATTGCAATAATCAAAATTTAAATTGAGATTACAGTATCAAAAGGAAATAAACAACAATTATGATCTTTCTCACAATCATGCGTAGCAGGAAGGGGTGGGGATTGGTAAAGCTCACCTGTGTCTTGCCTAGAAGCTTGTACGCCAGCTGAACTTTGGTGTAGTGAGAGACATCAAAGTGCTTGCAGGTTTTGGACAGCGCCACATCTAACTGTTCCTGTATGGACAGATGTGAAATCAGATCAGCAGCAGGAATAGGAACTTCACAGGTATAATTAGTGTGTATATGAAAACAGGAAGTGGAAAAAGGAGCAAAGACTTAGAACGTTCGTTTTATGCGAGGGCGATTAGAATTAGTTTAAAATGACAGACGCAGCTGAATTGACACCTTAATTTAGATTCAAAGTGTTCACACTCACAATGAATCCGAGCGCTGCTACAAAAATAGAAACACAGTGTGAATCTGTGTAATTGCGACGGCGACACACCACATCTGCGCTGTGCTGTTCGCTAATGCACGAGATGAGAGAACCATAAAGATAAAAAGATGTGTGGTAGAAACAAAGACAGCAGATATTAAGAGAAGAAACATAAAAGAGTAGGAAATGTGAGAGAGAAAGTCAATGAGTCGAGGAGTTGTATTGCAAAGCTGGGTGCCGTCCAATTACAGAAGTCTCCATATAACACGCTATAAGCCACAGACAGGCATCACTGCTGGGAAAAGCGTGTGTGTGGCTTGTGATCTCGCCATACTATGAACTCAAAAATAGCCAGCAAATCTTGAAAGGTGGCAATTTATTTAATAAAACACAGTCCATCTGCCTAGGGGCCCGAGAGACTGGATGTTGGCAGACTGACACCCTGGGCGCCACTGTTAGATGTAAACGCATGGTCAAGTGTTCCTTCCGATCTGTTTAATTCATATAATACTGAAGCACTACAAAAGGGCAACGGCTGTTGTTTAATCTGCAAGCTGCGTGTGAGTGTTTCTGAGGGGAACAGGGTGAGCTTGTGCGTGGAGCTAAAGGAGACTGAGTGTCTGATTCAATTCAAAGAAGGTCGGCATGAATGAATTTGTACTTTGTCCATTGCATGAGGACAAAAACTAAAAATCAATTTCATTCTGAAGGTCACGTACCTCGATTTGCTCCAAGGTGTCTTGCAGTTTGGAATTCAGCTCACTGAGGAAAGAGGAATATTTTGGTCAGTATAGGAAGCAGGACAAAAGAAATGGAGAAAAATAGTTTTCAGTCATTTGTGCACCACAGGTTGTCGCTGTACACTGTTGGTAAATCAACACAAAGTACCAGGCAAATTACAACAAAGTGTATGATGAAACGTCTTTCTAACTCAAAGAAATGAGCGTGGAAGCGAGAGAGCAATGAACAACAGAAAACCAGCCTAGAGACCAAAGGATGACATTTTTATCTAAGGCAAAAAATGACATTGACATTTGAAGTACAAACACACCGTGCAGTTTAAACAAACCTGGTTTTTCATCTTGTGCAGCTGGAACAGGTCAGATGTGTGGTATATGTGTAAGAATATTCAAAGCTACATGTGTTGTGTTGATAACAAACTGTATTGGTGGGACTTTAAAGGAGAGGAATTTAGAGACTCATTATTATAACAGTTTACTGTGCTGACAGTCTATTAGCACCCAAAACCAAACAAAATAAATGTGAATTGGATTGATTAAACTACTCAAGCAGTCCTGACCCATTTCTTCTATTTCTAAAAGTGCAAATGCTGAAAAGCAACATTTGGCTGTGACTTTCAGCAATAAATTGGCAGCTACTTTTTCTGTGGCCAAGAATTATCAAGAACAAACAATTAAAAACAAGTGCATTTCATTTCACAAGCTAACTTGTCTTGACAGCAAAGATTGCCTGGCCCCTGGGGGTCAATGTTGTTGAAAGATTAGACTGAATGCATAAAACTTTAATTAAACTGCCTTTTCCTTCCCTTGTCCTTTTTCTTTCTTCTCTTTTAAGGCATCCAATGCAAAAGAGGTGTTCCTGCAGCCCATTCTAAAGTTTTCCCATAAGCACTGTTGATGTATGATTATTTGCATTGAAGAGCAGCCTTAAATCATCTGGTCCTTCAGGATTTTTTAATAAGCAATGCTGCTTTTGAATTACAGCAAAAGTCCAGAAAGAAAGTGCAGATAAAAAGAGAATGTGACCTTTTCATAGAAAAACTACAGAGGCTCTGAAGTTCTCGCAAAGGATGAAGGGAGAATGCAGTGGGTTTTTGGCCCGCCTCCTTCCATCACGGTGGGCTCCGACTCATCGTGGATCCCTCCTTCCCTTCTAGCAGCTTGGACGAACCCCAACAACACATTGAATTCATCAATTACATCTCATTCACTTGAAGCTTGTCAACACTATGCCTCTTCAGACCTCACTGTGTCCTTCGAGGAGGCCGTGCAAAATCACACTTTAATGAGTTTTCACGACAGGAACCCTTACACAATAAAAACATTTCAATTCAAACGGTCTCTTATTACCACACCATTAGCAAAGACGGCACAGGGAGAAACACAAAGACAGAGGTAACTTTTTTCTGCCTTAAAACGATGCAGAGCATAAAACAAGATCGCTAATAGCATGAGGTCAGTGATGTTTAAAGGATGTGGCTGGATTTGCAGGCAGTGTTTGTAAAAGTTCTGCGTGCTGGGCTGTAAAACCACACAGTGGGGCCCTTCTGTGGCTTGGGTTTCTCAGCAATTAACTCTGGAGTCTTGCATCTGACAAGTGAATTATCCATTACTGCCAGAGATTAGCAATGAAATAAATCACCTAACTAGTCACAGGACAAGGAAGCAATTATTTTAAAAAGTCTTAAAGATGCCTTTAATATCCAGAACACATTTAGCTGTGAATGCCTGCAAAGCAAATGAGAATTCGAGAGAGACATGTTGCAATGGCACAAACTTAAAAGTCACAGCTGCACTAAAAGTTTTTTAGGGACACAGGGCAAAAATTGCTGTAAATACTTGTTTGTAAAAAAAATAGTTTTTTGTAATATAAAGTTTCTGGCAGAAGAAAAACTTCTCAAAAGAATCTATGATAATAGATAACTGCTTAAAATAAAAAAAAAATCTACAACATTTTAAAACTAAATAGATTTTTTAAAAATCAGAATGTCAACACAATCACACTCTATATAAATTTCGTTCACTGTCGGCATGTTCAAATGTTTGCATTTCCTCTGCACATGGAGATGTACATCCACATAAGATCATAGAATTACAGTCTCAAAGGACAGAGAAAGCAAAATTTTTACTTGAAGTAAGGAACTGCCAAGTGACATTTCATTTTGCGATATTGGCCGCAGGTATCGCCAGACTCTCTGACCTCGGATACGGCGTACACCGCTTCTGATTCAGACAGCACTCTCCTGCAGACACATCGATAGCCGCCGCCGCAAATGCCTTGTAGCTTAGCATCTCAATGCATCCAATTAAACATCTTATCACATTTCCCTGTAGAGACAGTGATGGGCAAACAGCAGTGCGATCAACATAAAACCACTGAGATTTCATCAAATAGGCTTTTATTGACAGGGGTTGTGGCTGCTGGATAGTATTTCTCTCTCCTGGAAGACCTGAATTGTAAACAGGTGGATGAATTTGCAGTCAATGGGATGTTTTAGCGGTTCATCTAGTGGTGGGATAATCTGGACACACTCAGTCCTATTGGGAAGCCAACAAGGTAATGATGCAATACCATGTACATTCATTTCTACAACAGTTGCTAGACTGGTAGACATGCCAGTCGTATAAGATTTGAAAATTGTCTGGAATTGGCTATGCATTTTTAGCATCTATGTTTTAAGCTAATCAAAAGCACCAAAAATGCCATGTGACTCACTGTGAAACCCCAGAAAGGACCTTCACTTTCCTGACACTGTTGTCTCATGACAATGTCACAAACCTAACACTCAAAAAGCCTTAACTGTCTTCAGTTAAATGTTAAACTTTTTCACATTATGTATTCTGTGACACCCTGTTCAGCTATTGCTCTCTCTCCTGACTCAAACTGACCTGTTAAAAGACCTGAGGCTAGCGTTGCATCTACAAAAACATTGCCTGTTTTGGTCAGTATCACTGCTTGAGATGCTAAGCAGATGTTTGGGAATTATGGGTAAAATAACAACCCTTCAATTGGCACACTCTTGTCATGGTTTTAAGAACCATTCAACCCGACTCAGAATAATACAGAGAGGTTGACGTCACACTGTCCACAGAAGGTCATTTTCACTTACCTCACTGCTTGTTTGGAGGCTAATTACCAGATAAAATACATGGAAAAAGCAAAAACAACTGGCAACACACATCCACTGCTGTTCCATCCTGAACACTGTCAATGCCAGAGTGTTAATAAACCAGTACTGCAGTGTAAAACCCCACTGACTATTAGAGTAACAAACAAACCTGAGAGCACATTATGCATCATAAACACAAACTGAATTGTACGCCCAATCCGCTTCATATTGGCCATGTTCACATATCGCAGTATCGTTTTTAAAACAACACCTTCCAAAATGATCCTGTACACCACACTAACATGCAGATGGTCTCAAAGCTAACAGACATAAACTAAAACTCACATTTTGATTTAATGAGGTCTTTAACTGCCACAGAGTTTAAAATCTGTCATGGAAAATCTGGTTCTTTTTTAAATTGCTTCTGCTTCACTGGAGGCTTTTGTAGCACTGCAGCTTTTACGGATCTTCCACTGAAATGAATGGACAGCGGCTGGATCCAAAACGAACAACTGCCAACCAGTAAATACAAGCAAATAATATACCAGCTGGCTCAAAACTTAGGAATTGGGAACTGCAACATAATACATGACTAACACTGAATTTTGAGAATGATTCTCCTAAACATGTGCTGAGAACACATTGGTTGACTCAAACATCTTCTAACAACTTCTACTTTGGTGGAAAGGATTGTCAGTGGTTTACCAAAAACACTTTTTTGACATGCAGCACACGTATGATCAGTAACTGCTAAAGCCACTGTCAGAGGCACCACATTAAACCTATTCAAATACATGCCAAACAGAATAGTTTGCATTTTCAATTCAATACAATACATTTAAATTCTTCCACCAATGGCAGGTGAAGTAAAAGCTTATTTTAAGCCCTGGACAGGTGGACACTTCCTGGGGTACAAAAACCCAAACATTGAGGACAATAACTTAATGTTATTATAACTAAAATATATAACTAAAATGTTTGCATTTTTTTCATTATTCTTTCGAAAGGAAAGAGTTTATTGTGTTTGAGGCAAATCGTATTTGGGCAGGTTTCCATGCACTTGCATGGATATCTCTCTGTGCAGAGTGGGCTGGCTGGAGGCTGATCAGAGACAACTTTCTGTGCCAACTAGAACAGGACAGCAATGTAGAGAAATTGTGTGTGTATATATGTGTGTGTGTGTGAGTGACTGAGTGAGTGAGTGGTGAAGTAAATTGCCAGCATATTTGTGCATGAGCTTCCAGACTGAAATGTCCCTGTCTCTTAGGTCACGTCCCATCAATAGACAGATAAATACAATAGATTAGGGCAAGTAGTGACATATTGGTCACTGAACAGCAAAAAGGTGTATTTGTGTATTTGTTCCTCGTGTTAATACTTGCAACCTGCCTACATTTTTCTGACCAATAAATTTTTCTGTCAGTCATGATAACTAGAAAAGGCTTTAAATAGTTTATAGATTACAATATTAGAGCAAGTTTTATCCAATGAAATCTTTAGGGCCGAGCATTACTACATAATTTTGGATTTACTCTAGACTTCTTTGTGGGAACAATATCAATTCAAAACGGAAAAATAACAGACTACAGCAAACAGATCTTAATCTTAAATGATAAAAGCTGTATTATGCTCTTTGCTGTCAGTGTGACTAAATCTCTGATACTGTCGTTTATTAGATAAAACAATCTCTGTTCCACAAAACGTTGAAGAAAAACAGTGAAGAAAAAATAAGGGTAATAAAGAAATCAAGCACTTCTTATAACTGCTCTGTAAGACGCAATTACAAAAACAAATCTTATCATATTAAACTTCACGGTACGATTTCTTGTCAATCCACAAACCTTATACAGTTGTAGTGTTTGAAAGTGCTGGCAGCCTTCTGGCATTCTAGACACAACTGGATAGCTCCCGGATAGTCCTCTTCCTGTAAACCAGAACCAAATATTTAACCAGAATATCTGAGTATGGATCTCTTGCGTTTGTTTGTTCATTGTACATCTGTAGAAGATGTAATCAAGTTTAAACTTACCTCCAGCATCTCACTCAGTCTAACATCAGTCCTTTGCTATTCAGAGAGAAAGAGAGAGAGAGAGAAAGAGAAAGAAGGAGAATATATGTCAAATACTAGGCAGTAGAAAATGAGTCTAATAGAAACTTGGGCAGAAATGCTCTGTTTATCCATTAACAATGCAGATGAAGTGATTACCAAAGTCTTTATGGTCCTCAAAGACTTCAGCAATCCTGTTAACAGCTGTCTGCGTCTCTGATTGGCCAAAAGCCCCAGACTAGCTTCAGTGAAGCCCTCTTTAGCAGAACGAAGCTGCCTGCAAGAAGAGCCAAAATACAGCTTTTAAAAATCTCATTTGAGCTCATCAAAACTTTAAACTACTTTTCTAAATTCATCAAAGTACAAGAACAGTTTTACAGAGAAACATATCTACCACACCTTCGTGCATTTGTGCAGATAACTGCGGCCAGCTGCAAATTGGTCTGCAGAGATGTGACTCTCTCAAGCTCCTGCAACACAACAACGTTTCTGTCAGTGTTTATCCACAACAATAGACAAGAATTACCTCAGAATCCTTTGAAGTACAAAAGACAGCAAAATTGAAACAATGGCCATCGAAACTGCCTGGATATTACATCTCATGGACAAGCACGAGTCTAACCCCTGTGCTTAATGGGTTCAGAGCAGAGTAGAGACACTCTCTTTTGTTAGCGCTCATAGACAGCAATTTTTTTCAAGTCCACTATGAACAATAAGAGGAGAGAGAGGAGATAATGGTGACAAGCTTTCATTATGGGTAAGAGAAAGGCAAGAATTTAGAGAAAGAACAAGCCTCTCAGCCCACACCATGTCCAACCAACTAATAGACAGTTGAAGTTCAGAGCTTTTTTCTCTCCATTACAGAATTCTCAGCTTTTGAAGAGCACAGCTGTCACAGCCTGAGGTGAACTTCGTCTTTTAAAGCGCATTAGCTCTGGTCGGCACAAAACCAGCCTTCGGCACAGAAACATCATGCCACCATCACGTTAAAGATAATTATTTGGCAAAAGAATACTAGGTGGAAACAATCGATTTCACAGTGAACCAGATGAAACAGAGGCTCCTTATGTAAAACATCACAAGGAGATGGAGAATGTTCATTTTTCAGGGGTTATCAACAGAAATTACCCCCTGAGAACACTGAGGGGCTCCTAGATATGAACGGACCATATTCATCTCCATGCTTGAGTGCTTGAGTGGCCTGAAGAACATTCTGAAGGCTGGAAAACATCATCGATAGAAATGGCAGTACAAACAGCAAATAAAACAAAAGTGCAGTGTTCAATTTGTTTTGCCGTTTGGTCCACTGACAAACACATGGGAGGCGTGAGGTTGACAGGATGCACTTCAGGATTATACAGCTAATGAACTGTAACAAAATTTCACATGGGTTCTATTGAATAAATTTGTGCAAATTACTCAGAACTTCAGGTAGACAGAACGCTTCTAAATTATCCTTGGATTTGCCCTGCAAGAATAGGATGCTGGCCTGTCTGAGTCATAGGGTTAGCCCAAAAATAAAAAACCAAATGCATTTGAACAGTTTGAAACTGAATTTTATTTTAGACAAAATGTTCCTTTAAGCAATGCAGTGGCATCTGAACTCAAGTTCACAGTATACGGTCACGGTCATGTACACACTGCAGCTAATTATGGCTGCCCTTTTAAGTGCTTAATCTAATTCTGTACACACTGAGTTCAGTTAACTACAGGAGTGACAACTGAATTAATTCCAGAAAAATATAAGTAGTATATGAACATAAAAACCACATAGAGTGTCTGTAACCACACTGAACTCCACATTCTTAAAAGCGCAATAAAAACAACATATAACGTCGTGTTTCTTCCTCCCTGTAAAGTGTAAACAAAACAGACTGAGGTTCAAGTCTCATTTGCATATTTTTATACTGGTTATACTAGAACGCTACAGTTCAAAGCGACCATATCATTTAAAAGCAGCTGAAAATGACAGTTTAAAGAGGTTTTAATTAAAACTAAACTAAAACATGCCGTTATTATTGCATTGATCTACACAGAAAAGCTTATCCAAAACAGAAAGCCCATGTTTTTTCTGAGATTAAAATATGGTAGACTATATTAAGGAGTCCTTGTTATAGTGTTATTTACACGTTTAAGAACTGAGTACTTTTAAAAAACAACATACACTTGCTTTAGGGTTAGGGTCTGCTCTGTGTCATTTACAAGCATTTAAATGTGAGTCCTGTGTTCTCTACACAGAAGCACTAATTGCAGCATTGCAGCAATAATTTAGTGGATTCACTGCAGGAGGATTCAGAACAATCTTCCACTCTCACAAACAGCCATAAAAACCTGCGGCCATAAATGAAAGTCTCATCTACCCACCCACACTAATGTGCAGAGTCATTAGTCTCATTATTTAACAACAGACCTGCATCCCACCAGTCAATGAGGCATCTGGGCAGACACACATCTGAGCTTCCATATTGACCCAGCAGCCTTAAACCTCAACCGGTCAAACCCACCGTTCCTAATCTGTTCTGCCAGCATACACCTGGCAAGAGACCATCTATGAGGCATCATCATTTTTCCCTTAAGCAAGGCACCTTGAAAGAAACAGGTTGCCTCACTGCGCCCGTAGTGTTTTTTCTTTTTGGATTAAAGCGTCTACTAAATTATTAACTACACAGTGCATTACAGACCAGAAGGCTGCTCAAAAATGAAATGTTCAAAATGTTTTGGGACATCACTCTGTGATATGATGTAGCGCTGTTTGACTATGTGACAGGCACAGAGCAAAACGTATCACCAGATTTACAAAAGGCACAGACAGTCTAAAATACAGTTCAAAGGATGGCTAAAATACAACCTTATCTCTGAAAAGCTTGGAACAAACGCATGCAGCTGAGGTGCAAAATGGCTTGTGGCAAAGCAACGGCAGGTGTACGGGAGGTAAAAGCTCTTCAAAAAGAAGAAACACAAATAACCATGTTTTCCTCCACAGCTTACGGCAAACAGCTTTTAGGAGTCAATGTTAGGTGTTTGAGTCAGAGTTTAAAAATAGTGTTTTCTGTTCATGTGTGCTGTTGTGGTCCATTGATTCATAATCTTTTTCATAAGAAATCTCCAGGTTTATACAACACAGACTTCAGACATCAACACAGACTGAAGACTGGGTACTTCTGTAGCTTTCTGATAGGGTGGCGCTGGTACTTTTGTTTAGGCTAGTTTATAGCCTGGATACTTTGAGAACATAGTTAAAAGGATTGATTACGTTGATAAACTTTTTTAAAGGAAACATTTTAAAGGGTGTATAATATTACAGCAAGAAATGCATTACTGTGCACCACAATAACAAAATCAAGATAAATACCCAATGCTTTTGTGTTGACATCTGAAGAATCTAAGGTCAATTTAATGTGACATGATTCTAGCTGTAATCCTTAAACATTTCATTTTGGTCAATTGCCTATTACAGAAGCTGTAATTTAGGTCAGCAGATGACTACTACAGTTTGGCAAATAACCACTTTAAAACTGTCTACAATTTCTTCTTCAATTTCTGAGGTTTCCCAAATAATACCTACTACCAAACAATCAGCCCCGCCCCAAAGTCACGCTATTGGTGGCACCAGAAATGAATATTTCAGTCAAACAACCAACCCAACAAAGCAATATTTAAAGCACCGCAGAACCCCAGACTATAAAATATTGAGGGCTATAATGTGCGTTACATAAAGCGCACAACAATGGATTGAGGGTAAAAGCTTTTATGGCACAAACAACAACTAGGCCATTAGCAAGGTTATGGAGATAATCAACATCAAGGCCAAGTTTAGGTCACAAAATGATACCAGAACACTGTTAGCTTGTTTCACTTGAAAAATTGAAGAATGACACCCAGTAAAATGTCATTACCTAATAACCAAACGCTGACTGCCAATGATAAACTACAGCTTCCTGTTGATTCATCTTGTAAATTGACACCAAACACATTTTCTTTTGTTTAGCAATTCAAATATATGCTTAGAGGCACTGTGGGGAATTTCATAGCTATAATACTTTTCTATCTTTCCCATCTCACCTCTCACCACACATACGCTTACAAAAGAGCTTGGACAGCACATCTGTAGGGGCGGCACATCGCCACAGCGCTGCCTGCTGAGTTATTGTCCAGCACCAAATATACAGCTGAATGCCAAGGTGAGGAGAGATGTAGATTTACAGTCATGTATCAAGGGTTTGAGATACGAGACCTAAACAGATTGTGACTGAGATGGGCAGTGGCATTTAATGCATCAAAAAAACAGCCGTGATTTTAATACCAATGCTTCACGATGCCTTAGTGGAGAAGCTCCTGGCTCCGTACTTACAGAAAGTCTTAATTGGAATAATTATCCTTTAAAACATGCATAAAAATCTCATTTTGAACAACAGGGCGGCGTGCAAAGGGAATTGTATTTGTTTCTCTGATGTTTGAAATTACACTATTCCTGCAAGGAGAAAAATCAATATTTGCCTTTTTATAAATTAATGCTATTTATCATTTAGTCAGACAGACACCCCCCCACACACACACACACCAGCCCCGCCCAACTGGTCATTGTCACACAAATACAAAACCTTCCCCAAACATCTAATACAGTGAATGATGACATGCATGGATGAGAGATAGAAATCCTGTCCTTTCTCAATCAGAAGCTGACCGTGTCCGGTTCTGATTACCTTACAAAACAATTTCAAAGTAATCCAACGTGATCCGTTTTGAAAAGAGATTCAAAGTGGTTTTTAAAGCTGAGAGAAATATGACCAGAGGCAAACAGACACAAGGCTGAACTAGTTCTTCTACTCCAGCTTTGATCCTAAATCATAGGAAAGCACTCATTTAAGATGAAACACAAAACATCTGCCCATCTGTCAGTCACATCATCAATGCAATGCAGGCTGCCTGACATACAAACTGTACCAACCTTTTCAACAAATGCATTTAACATTGTATAGTTTTTAAAGTGTTAATCGCCATGGTAACTAGGATATAGCTGAAGGTCAATGGCAATTTATTAATTTATTACTGTAGTCTGTATTTTAACAGTGATACAGGATGTTAAACCAAAAAACATTAGGAAAGGGAGAATCTGTGTGTCTCAATAAAAGGACATATTCTTAAGACCTATTGACAAAAGATCTAACATGATCATTTCAAGAGAATAAGCCCAAATTTAGACAGTTTGTGTTTATGGCAAACAAACATGTTAGGAGTCAGATTATAACATTGTAAAGACCCAGTTTTCCTAGTAAACTGTGTCAGAGGTGACAGATTGCTTACCTTAACATAAGAAGGCTGTTTCTCCAAAATGAGGTCTGCCACTCTTTTAGATACCTGTAAGATGAAGAGAAATTAATAGTTAACATCTTATTGACATTTGTGCATCTTACATCACATTCTAATAACGCCAGGCATTAAAGGCATTAATAAAGTCACTTAATGAAGGATGACAACAACTTTAACTGTGAAACCTTTAACCTAATTCATGCCTTTAATGTATGTGTGACAACATTGGCACAACTTAATACATTTAGCACTTTCAACCATACAGTGTGTGATAATGGCTCCACAGAACTCAAGGTAAAGTTCACACAAAAATGAAAAATTGGTGCTGACCCACAGGTACTGACCCGCGTCATGCTCCAACCAATATTTTTACATCTTTCATAAAACAATTCAGGCAGAATGTTATATAAATAGTAATACTGACAAATAACAAACAGGTTATGATTTTTTGCTCATTCTTTAGTTACAAATAAATAAATGGATGTGCACTGGTCTGATGCTACAGTGCATTTGAAAAATTAACTCTTTATTTTTAATTTACGTACAAACATTGATTCCTGGCATGGGAAAATCAATAGAGTATCATGAGGTAAAATCCAGCAATACTCAGAAATTTTTCCCTTTGCCATTTCTTGAAGCAATTTTTAATACATTACAGCTATTGTTAAAATCAACCAGCTGATGGTAAAATGGAGAGTTAGAGGTTTGTTAATGCTGAATACAATCTGTAATTTATTTACTGAATGAGTGAAGGGATTTCACAGGGTGCACAGATGATGACAAGAGAGGAGGGGCCATGATTCTGACAAAGCTCACTGCTCCACCTATTGGTTGTTCATTTCTGCATGAGACCTCAAATGACAGTTGAGACCTGAATGAGAACGGCAGCTGGAAGACAACCTCCATCCATTGTTACATTTTCAAAAACAGACTCTGAAATACACTGTCAGAAAACAACTGACCAACATATGTTGGGTCACACGCTGTCGCATTTGTAATTTAGCAGCGATAGAGCAAATATGAAGACAAACCCTTCTGTCAGCAAGGCAAGCTAACGCTCCCAGTGAGCTTTACTGCAGACTGATCTCTGCACGGCTAATAACTTTAATTAGAAATCTATTAAACAGAGTTTGCACCAGAGCAGTAAACAACCTGCAATTTTCCCTAGCACTGTTTTTTACAAACCCAAATTACACGTTAAAAACCTTACATGTTCATTCCACCTTATTTTCCAATTACGACAACCGTTCTTAAAAAAACACATACACAAACTCAATTAATAAAATGCATCATTCGTACTTTTTCATTTTACCTAATGAGTACAGGAAACAACTCCCTCACAGATATCTACTCAGCCAAAACAACATTACGTTTAATTAAGATCACACAGAACAACTCAATTAAATGGAGAAGGTCCCAGTGCACACAAACTTCCCAGCATAATTAAAGGCTAAAGGTGCACAAGGTTATTTATTGGGTCCTATTAAATATGGCTTTATATATATCAAAAGCCACTTGATTAAAGATTATTGCCTGTGTGTGATGTCTATTTAAAACAATGCATTTTGCAATTAGTTACTTAAATGCATTTATACTTTGGTTGTGGCCCTACGATAGATGCAACTACAGACTAACTGCAATAAAAAACTTTTAATAAATAAGAGTTTGTTAGGGCTGGTTTTGTTTTTAATAAATCCCTTTGTCTGGCTCTGCCTTTGAATCATTTACCAAAGCAATACAACAGAACAATCTTTTACTCTGCACAATAGTGAAAGAATTTAAATGTTATGACCCAATTACCCCAGACCTCCCAGCAGGTTCCAACATTATTATCTGGCATTTTGTAAGACACACACAGGACTGTTGATACAATACACTGGGCACTAATGCTATATTTACATTGGCTATATCATAGAGCTGTTAATTATAAACCAAACTAGATTCCTTTACAAGGATCCACATGATCTACAAAAATCATCATAGGAAAATTTCCTAAATTTCTAAATCCCAAAGCAAATCCAAAAGTTCCTCTGGTATTTATATTACATTACATTTTATTTGAAAGAAGCTTTTATCCAAAGCAACTTACATAGTGTACATTTTAACCAGTACTTTTGTTCCTTGAGATCGAACCCACAACCTTCTAATGCAACTAACGCAATGCTCTACCAGTTGAGCTACAGGAACACCATCTGTACTTAAAACCCCTCTGGAATACCCCACCCACCTCAGTATAAACTTCAATATATAATATTCATTCATCATATTTAGGTATATTTCCCTCATAATAAACAGCAGCAGCTTTACTGTTAGTTATACTCTGCAACACGTCCAAGTGTTAAACAACTAAAAAGTCCCTGCTGAGAATCACTGAGGACTCCCTCCTGCCTTAGACTCATTCTCATGCGGGCAAGCAATTAACTCTGTGATAAGCTCCTGCCAATGAAGTGTCAGAGCTGCCTGTTAACAGAAGAATAAGCTGCCACCTCCAATAGACCAGATGGATTTGTCTTCCACTGACCCACCGAATTCACAATAACTGCCAACTGCCAGCGAAACATCCACAGACAGCACATATGGGTGCTGCAGTAAGACTTACTTTAATTGGAGAGTAACACAACACAAACTGTCCGTAAGGTCACGTCCTCTCATTTAAATGACCCTGGAACAGGATTTTGTGCTCTTCATGAATAAAATATGACAATGCGCAAATGTGCATGGCCAGATTTATAGTGGTGGCATTTAGTGGAAAGCCTGCCTCACACAGAGCTCCGCCTACAGTGTATGCGGCTGTCCGTCATGACCGAGATGGGCAGCAGGGGCCCGAGGCCCGTGTGGTGACCCCGGAACCACCTCATTGCCAGAGAACAGTCTGTTTATGGCAGGCCACAACAGATAACGTCAGGCACAGTCATTGCGTGTCTCCGGTGATCCTGTGGGTCGCATCTTTCAGCATGCAACGGGCTGCCATAACAGCTATGCGTAAGCAAGCATTTCAAGCAAGATAAACCAAAGAGAAAGGGTGACACTCTCAAAAAATGCATTTCTAAGGCTGCAAGGCAGAAGTGAACTGTGGATCACCCCAAGAGGGAGCAGATTGCACTGGGACGCAGCTGCACGGACCAAGGAGGTGGTAAACAGGCTAATAAACTGCGACGTGATGCAGGATGAGTCTCCGTAATGACGCAGCAGATGCCTTGGGTGTCAACCAACACAAATGGGTGCAACTCACAGTTTATTTTACACATTTATTTTAAAGATAGCTCTTAATCTGATACATACGGCTGCTTGCTGTCTCTTCAGCTTATCTCTGTATTCCTCCAGTTCCTGAAGGTTCAGATCGGGTGGGAGTTTCTGTTGGGAACACGTATAAACAAAAAAGACATCAAAATAAATTCATCATTTCAAGATCTCTCTTAATAATAGCTTTTTAACAACCTGAACAAACTCTACATTTTCATTAAAATGTTGAATGGTAGACTTGCTGATAACTGACGATTAGTTGTGTCTTTAATAGAAAAATATACAAACAACACCTAATGGTTTGTCAGAAAAACAAACAGAAACCAAAAGCCAAACCTCTTGTAAGAGTAATTACTTTCCTCTTGGCTGAAACTCTCATTCTGCGCAGATTTTGCAACACACCACCAAATCTAATGAGATTTCACATTCGTAGTATGCGGCAGCAGGATCAATCAATCTAGCAACTGAGCAAACAATGAAGACACCTGAAGGTCTGCGCAGACCCTATGCCAAGAGGCTCAGATTGATCAGTGGACATCTACTCTGAACACAAGATCATGTTCTGATTGTAGGTTACTAAACCGGCTTATTCTATATCAATTGGCAGACCAGAGCAGCCATATTCTAGCACAGCCTTCATGCGAAACTTTGCCAACAAGTTACCTGAACAAAGAATGAAAAATTGAGATGCACAGACAATAATTTTGAAATTGGATCATGACTCTCTGTAGTGAGTCAAAAGATTCCCAACCTTAGTAGGGGGACAATTTAAAATCACTGAAGGTACACCACGGGTTTTGGGATGAAACCCACACACCTCAAGCTCGTATTGCACCATGTCGAAGGAGTCGCTGGAGAAGTACACTTCCTCAATGCTGTCAATGATTTCCTGTTCTGCCTGTGGATCGGTTGGCTGCTCTCGTAGTTCCCTCAGCTCTTCCTGTAGAGAAAGAAGCGAGAGTGATTATTGGCAAGAAAATCTCCGTACATCTGGGACACCATCATGGGGAAAACAGCCACGCTCCTAAAAACAGGGAAGGAACATTGATTATTTCTTGCATTTGGCTTATAGTCCAAAGATTAAATGGTCTTAGCATCTATCCCTAAAGAACACCCTTCCTGAACCCTAATGAGAATCAGTAGAACATCCATTTTACCCAAAATAGCTCTGAGAAACAAAGTCGTCCTCTTTTCTTTGAAGAGAGGTGCTGAGAGGCTCAGAATGCATGATGCAACGTGGTTAAAATTTATCTGCAACCATAGGCGAGATAAACTGGGCCATATTCAATTACAAAAACAGATGTTGAGGCAGCAATTTAAAAAACCCTTATTTGTGTTCGTCAAACACATTTACAGAAAGCAGTGATAAATTGTCCATTTATTCTCCACTGAAATTAGACATCTGATAATATATAAGAGGATCTTCCTATAAGGGCTGCAATTTGATGTCATTGAGATGGGAGCTGAGATATGATTTGGCCCGAGAGCCTTTAATCTCCAGTCACTCCATACGGTATAGATGCAGTGCAGGCTGATGTTGGGAGCGTGGGTGAACACACTGAGGTATGGCATCAGCAGAAGCAGAGGGTGGGGTGGTATGAGTCACTCTCAGCTGGTACATGCACAGGAAGAACAAAAGACAAACTCTTTGGGATCAGTGATTGTCCTTGAAATCCATATTGAACCTTTATGGCTTTTGGTCTGCTGGTTTTGGGGTCATCTATTGCATACACTCGACAATGTTAATGTTATGAAGATATATGATATCTGAGATTATATAGGTGTATTCAACAAAAGTGCTGCTTATTCTCTTTGCACTGCAGGCACTTTTCACCCAATCACGATCAGTATTTCTATCTTCTAAACATAAATTTCTAAACATAAAACAACAAAAACTGTACAGAGAATATATCTTGGTTTATGTTCATTATGCCGCTGGCAATTTTTTTTTGTTTTTTTAGGAATAAACTCAATAAAAGTTCTCATCTTATGAGAAAGAAAAACTCATAAGATGTTTTTGTAACACTTTGAAGAAATATTTGTTCACCAAGATATTTGATGGTGTTTTAAACATGAAACGTTCCTAATCTTTTAATAAGTGATTAAAATTGCAAAACTCAGCTGAGAACTAAGTATAAATGGAGATAACACTCGGCTGTTATGTTCTCTAGGTTTTAAACAGTATACTGACAAATCAGGTGTGAATGTAAGGTATAACCAGATCTGATCAGATTTACCTCACGTCCAATTCACCCAAATTGTTAATCTCCTCTGCGCTCATTTAAATTGTCGCCAAGTCTTTGTTCATTATTTCTCTGTTCTGTTTACACTGAAGGTGTTTACAGAAATTAACACCTCCTGTCCCTTTATTCCCTGCATACAGAGATGAAGACGAATGCGAGTCAATTTGCACATGAAAGTATGTGACTCAACGTGCTGTACATCAATCAAGGCTCAAGATGAGACCGCTGAATGGCTATTGAATGACGCCGTTCAAAAGCATAACAGAGAGTTATTTAAATGGCTATTAAAAATAACAATAAGTATTTGGACATGACAACAGAAGACCAACAGCGATTGTCCCGTTGATGTCTATCTGAATCTGAGTCACGCTCACATTGCCTGAGCCGAGCTCTCATTAGTCGGATCAGTCTGTACTTGTTTTTGCACGCTACACTTTTAATTTCCAACTTTGCAATTTCTTTGCAATTATCAGACATCATTGTCTACAATTACATTTCTCCAGTATGCATATGCCTCACCTGTGCGGCAGAGACAAGTTTCAGATAATTAATTACTCTACGTGACATTCCTGAGAAAAACAACCCTACGTGAGACTGAATCGTGTTATAAAAATATTATTAATGATGATGATGATGATGATGATGACACTAGTCTAATGATACAGAGAAACTTCTATCAATTACTTACCAGCCTGCTCGATAATCTGCATCACGTGGTTAGAGTGCCACCTACAGGACACCATCTATAGCTACAGGACTGAACGAGAGAATTGGGTACTTTCGGTAGCTCAGGCTTTTCAATTAAAATTCCAAAAGCACATCTTAGGATTTAATAACCTTGTGTTTTTCCAAAATGTCTGTTTTACCAATTTAAAAAGACAAAACTCTAAACCACAAAGCTAAGGAAAGTGACAATGCAACATGTCACTTTCAATAGTACTGAATTTACTGACCAGTATGTGGCTAATATGTTTAGGTAAACTTCGTTTAATCTGACATAAGTGACATAAAAAGTTAAAAACAGATACATATAGTCTACTGTAGAAAGTTCAGCATCTGTCAAATATCTCCTCACAAATTTTCAGCCTATAACTTTACTATCAGGGGTTTAGGTGGGACACCAAAGTTTTGTTGTGTTGCTGGAGCTTTACATGGAAACCAGACATTGCACAACCAAAACAGAACATTAGAAACAGAATCAGGAAACGTCTCTGTTTTGGTGACAGGTGCAGTTTCACCCACAGACTGACAAAACTGCAGAATGTGATGCTAAGAATAACAATGAGCAGAACAAGATGCTGCAAGAGACACGTTCACCTGCGCTACCCACTGCAAATATATATTATATACAGACAACTGTTTAGCAAATAATGCATTTTATAAGAACCACACAAACTGCATGCATTAGCAAGACCGTGCACAGTCTTAAAGAAACAGTTCAGTCAAATAACAGTCTGTAACAGTCTCACACATCTTTTACCAAACCCACATGCTACGGTTTAGAACACATTACTTAAAATTAACACAGTTTACTTATAGTAGTGACCAAAAATAACAAAAACTAAGCTTGTATAACTTCTGTTAAAAATACAATTTGTATTCCACAGCAAAAAGCTTAAGGGTTTAGAGCAACAAGTAAATAATAATGAATTTTCAGTTTTGAATGAACTGCTCCTTTAATGCCTCACAAATGACTCATGTTGTTCGTCACTGCAGTAACAGCTCTGAGAACGAGGCTTTCAGTTGATATTACACACATTAATCAGCAACAGCCTCTCCTGAACAAAAACACAGAAAAATCTGTGCATGAGTTCATCACCCAATATGCGACATTATTCCACACAGAAACTGCAACCAGGAATCTTTGCTTCCATGTTTAAAAATTCTTAAACATTTGTATTTTTGCCATTAAACATTGTTGTAACGTGATTTACCTCTCCAAGGTAACATTTCTAGTTGAATAATACTGATAAACAATTGTTTAAATTGAGATATGATGACTTGAGATAGCATGACCTGAATATGATAACAAAATTTACAGTTGCCATGGAGATTCATACCATCACAATAAATGAAAAACATAAATGTATTTTTTCCTGACATTTTTATGGCAGTGTCAGTGAAAATACTGGCATGAAAAGAACTACTGGTCACCTACTAGGTCACCAAAAACATTATTGTTATTGATGGACTGTTGACAAAATAAAATAAAGTCTCTTCATTGAAACAAACTAATAACTTGCTCTGCTTTACTTTCACTTTTATGTATTTTAGCTGTTGGACAAAGACTTTTGAAAGTCTTATTTTCATGCACTTAACTGTCTGTAATGGCAGAAAGGCATTTGGTGGCTATGTGAGTGGGCTAATCCATCATTTTCCTGTGCACAAGCAAGGACACGCCGTTCCATTGATCAAACACTCTCGCAATACCTCAGTTGTTTGAGGAAAGTTTTAGAAGTGTTGAAACAAAACCCACTGCAGATCCAAGCCAGATGGTCCAGAAAATCATTTCTGAACTACTTGTAACATTACTTTTTTACAAAATGTGAAACGACAGACACTCTCTCCTGGCAAGAATGTAAATAGCAGTTTAAATTAAAGTAAAAAGTAAAAACATCAGAGCTGAGGCCTATAATCGCCTTAAAAATCCACAGCCAGAACGTATTTGAAAGGGCACAGTATCACTATGGCTCAGCCAAAGTCTGAACACCTTCTCCAGAACACCTCACTATATTTCTACATGATTCACAAACACAGATTGTCTGATTTTAGACAAAGAATCCAGTTTATTACAAGTTTATGTCTTGAGTTCTGTATTAAGTGTTAGTTCGCAAAAGAGAATTATTCACAAGACAACACTCTCGAAATACAGACTTAAACATGTCGATTCTTAAACGTTCATATTGTGATGAATAACCAGCAGAAACTGAGATTTTTTTCAGGCACAAAATTGAAAAAATCCTATGATCATTCAAGCACATAGATATAGGTTGAATGGGAAACACAAATCAATGCCCTTTATTTATTACAAAATGGTAAATAATTAGAATAAATTATATCCAATTGAACAAATTCATTCTCATCTAAATATGAATGAAAAAAAATCGATGCATTAAATCACCTTGCTGGGGGTCCTAAAGTTCTCCAAGGGGCTCATGTCAACCATGCTTTCTTGAGGACTTTTCAGACCCTTGGAGAAAAAATAAACAGTTCTTAGTAATAATAATAAATATTATATATTCTATATAAATAATCAACATTGTGCAAAAGGAAAAAGGACGATAATCAAGCCTTGAGTATCACATACATAAAAGCTTGGGACAGCGATAACGTAATAACACTCGTAACAAATGTCTATGCAAATGCCTATTTACAGATTTAATGTAACTGTCGTACTGACCTTGTTTTTTGTCTATGAATTAACTAACTAGAAAAAGAGTCTGTATTTTAAACTGATCCAATGGTCTTCCATTTTGAGAATAATGTACAGTGATAAACTATTGCTCTACAACTCTTTTTATTAACCTCGCTGGTGTTTCTAATAGCAGTGATTCGGTGTATTATAATACTACTTATATACTCATCATGAATGCTGATGACTAAAGAATATAAGACCTTTTCTATACATTTGTATTATAGCTAGCAGGCTAGCTTATTAAAGTGCTTCCGGATTCGTCAATGAAATGAAAAAGTAGGCTAAGGTAAAATAGACAGTATCTCACCTGACGGGCCATCAAAGACTTGATTTTCTGCATCGTTTAGATAAAAACACTGTGCAGATATGCGCGACGATGGTGTATTTTTCTGTCAAACAGCGATTCAGTTCCTCCAGTGCTAGACAGGTGCCATGTTTCACCACTAGGCTCACGTGACACGCATGCGTAATGCAGCTTGGGATTTGTAGTTCCTCGGTGCATTAACGTCTAACCAAAACGTTTTACAAATTAAGAACTTCCCAATTTATCATAATTCACAATTTATCATGGACAACTTTAACAATAACAGTTGGACCCCAACATGTATTAAATTATTTAATGGTGTATTATTTGGTGTATTTTTTATACTTAAATAACTATAAAATGATTTAAAAAACATTAATCCAGTCATTTGATTTGTGATAATACTTTAAATGATTTAAAACAGTAAGCTGATTTTAGTTATTTGATATCACCATGTTCCTTGTGTGTGTATATATCAGCTACTATAACAAACATGTTTTTATTGCACTATATA
>JBAJNP010005597.1:7368-28468 GCA_036877545.1 Yasuhikotakia modesta
TATGCACTTTCATCTTATATTTAATCATAGCCACACCAATTATGACTTCATTCTCACTTTATGTTTATTTCTTTGTACGCATGCACGTACCTTTGTTCCATGTAGCATTCAGTGTGTACAGCAAAGAAAGAGCTTTATTTAAAAAGGGAAATAAAGCTCTAGATACGTCAAGTGCAAACAGACAGCAAAAGATATTAACGCTGACCAAGACACACTTCAATATGAAAGTGACTGTAGTGCAATTTTTATTTTAAAACGAAACAGACAGTGTATTACTGAAGATATGCAAAACAAACACCATTAGCAGACGACAGCGCTCGTACCTGCCAGAGGGCCAGCAAACAAACAGGCATCACCTGTGGCCGTCCGTGTCCCCCAAACGATGGCCAGCCTCAAGAGGACGCTAGATATTTGGCAAAGGTGTTTCCTGCTTGACTGCCCTTTAAAGTGCAGAGGTGGTGATGGAGCAGGGATTGTAAGTGCTTTAAAAGAATGGAAACAGAGACGTGATGATTGGCAGCTGGTTGGCTAAAGCCTTGTAAACTTGAGCAGCCCAGTTCATCCCCAAAGAAAGTCCTTAATTTACACCATGTTGATGGTCGTGGTGGACACCCAGCCCGACGGTAGGCCGCAAGGACGCCGCCAGCTGCACGGCAGCCCTTTGTTTGTTGTCTCCCTCCCCATGCCGTCGAGTGAGCCAAAGAAGAAAAGGAAGCGCGTGTGCGCCCCCTGGTGGCAGGAAGGGAAAGCTGCTTGTGGTCGGACATGAAGGCAAAATTGCGGCTGAATGGTGTAATAGGCACATGTGCGGCTGGCACGTGACGTCAGCAAACGAGAGCAGGGCAAAAGCTTACAGCACCTGGTATTCCCAGGCGGTCTCACGTCCAAGTACCAACCAGGCCCGACCCTGCTTAGCTGCACAAAATATTTCTTTGTATATCCACAAAAATGATTCAACCGTCTTTGCCATCTGCATCTTCCTCATCCTTGCCTTCAGAGCATTCATTACCAGCCCGTGCCTTGCTCAGCCCTCATCAATTTTGCCCTGTGCTGCGTCCGCTCCTGTGACCTCATCACAAATGGAAAGTAAATGAGACTATTAAAAACTCTGTACATGCAGGCAGACTTACTTGTAAGATGTATCTTACAGTTCTCCTGATTTAAATCGCTGTGTTACCAGTGCCAGGCCAAATGGACGTCATTGCATTTGATGTGGATTCTGACCTCAGAAAAAAGCATAAATATTGTTTGTATTGGTAATTGGGTGTTATTTATTAAGTAGTAACAAAAGTATTGTCAAAAACATGTTAAAGGGTTTATTCAGTCTGTGAGTCTCTAAAATCATGTTTTAGTTTAACAAGAAGCAATCACAGATAGTCTTGATTGTGGTATAGTGTTTCTGTTTGTGATTTACAAAATACAAACAAGGTATTTCACAATGTAGCATCAGCTACAGCTCAGTACAATAAACCAAAGTCTTATTTTCAAAAAGCTACTCTTTATCCTTTTTTTGCATTGGAGACATTATTCTTGAACACTTAAATCAGATGTTTCTTGTCACAAACTCGGTCTCTGTGGTTCCCTCTGCTGACTGCCAGTGGGATCCGTCCCCGGAATACTAGAACTATATTTCCCATCAGCCCCGTACCTGGGCCATTTTGCAATCACTCGCATTGTATATATACTCACCCAAACATTAGAATCATTGCGAAGTCTAGATTGCCATGCAACTATTCTGAGTGTTTCATCAGTGTGGGATTACCCATTGTGCATTGGACTGTTATTTGGATTTTGATCGTTTGCTGCCTGCCTCTGTGACCCCGTTTGTTCCTTGGACTCTGTGTTCTGTTTTTTTTTACATTTGTCATGTCAATATTTGTATTTTTAATTTGCTATTGAATGTTATTTATTGCATATTTCTTTTTTAGAAGCACTCTAAATGCCTAAATGCCATCAAGAAAAACGCAGGTATGTAATTCACCATGCACTTTATATGTTCAAGTGATTTTATATAAACTTATTTATAAGTTTATATAAAATATAGTTCTTTTTAATATAAAAATAGTTTTATATGCTTAACTGCTTTACAGATGTCTTCTCCGTTTTACAACATTTAGTTTAAGAAAACATTTTGGGGGGTTTCAGTAAGTGATTCTCTCATTCAGAATTCTGAAAGTGACTGTGGTTCAGATGTAATGCATGACAGTGATGTTGACTGCATCCCACTGGTCAGCTCAGACAAATCGGACAGTAATACTTTTATACAAAGTAAGAATGAAATTGGTGATTTAGATGATACACAAGACCATAGTTATTCTGCACACAACATGGTCATGCAACATACCTTTAAAACAGTCAACAACACACAGCCAAGCTGAAGAGGCAGATGGTTTGTCTAAGGGCTATACGACAGCAAGGTCATCAGAAAGCAATAAAACCATATCTCAGACACCAGACCAAAGCACTTTCGTTTAGTAAGTGCCATCACAAAAAAAGACCTGCTGGTCATATAATAAAAAACAGTATTGCATTTATTGCTGTAAGCCATATACAAAAATTTCCGAGACACCTTAAGACTGTCCATCGTAATGAAGTAGAGGTTGTAGCTGTAGCATTTCCAAAGAATTCCAGAGAAAGGCATGTCCAGCTAATGCAAAAAGGGGCAACTTTGCCCATAACACAGATGTAGTTCGGAAATGGGGAGATGATTGCCAGCTACCGTCCAAAAAAGAGCGAGAACATAGCAGAGTTTAGCCCCTGTATTTACTGCCAAGGCCTTTACAACAAGATTACAAGATTATTATGGAGACATGTTAAACGTTGTCCACTGAAACCAAAAGATGAAAAAGAATTAGATCGCTTTGTGCTTTAAAGACACCAGTAGGCTCTGATGTGAGCAAACATGGCTACATAAGACAGAAGATTGGAGAAGTTGCCAGGCTTCTTCTTGAAGTGAGAAAGATTACCCCACTGAGAACAATGGTGGACTTTATCATACCACCACTTCAAACATTCAAACAACTTCAAACATCTTATATTAGCTGTAAAAGTTGTGTCTGGCCATGAGCGAAAAGTTCACCATGCAAGGTGGAATAAATACTGCTGGTGCTATAACAAAATTGAAAGAAGCAAAGTGGAATGCACCACAGATCATTCCTTTTACTCAATATGTCAAAGTCTTGCATGCACATGATGAAAAGAAAAGGATGCATTTCTCAATAACTGTTCAATGCAAAGGATGCATTGTTCTCAATAAGGAACAAACTCAATAACTGCCCCTCAAGTCACTACTACTGTAAAGTCACTCTGTCCCAAGTCATCTTACTCAGTAGACGAAGGTGAGGTATCACGTATGCTTTTGTCAGCTGGGATTCTTCTGAGCTTCATGAAGACATAGCCATCTGTCTTTCTGAACTTGAAAGGAAGTTGTGTAAGCACTTTACCAGAAAGAGATCCGTAAAGAAAGGTTCCTGTGCTTCTCAAGCCTTCTTTCTGCTTCTTGTTAAAACCAGTGCAGTTTGTGGTGTCCCAGCCGAGAATCACTTTATGCTTTGCTCGGGGTCCGAGCCGAAGTCCAGTCCGGTGGGGTCCAGCCCCGAGCCCAGGTCCATGCTGGTGGTGCCCAACCCAGAGCCCGGTGGCGTCCAGGTTCAAGCCCATGTCCAGGTCCAGTCCGGTGGTGCCCAAGTCCATGCCTGAGCCCAGGTCTAGTTGGGCAACGTTCAGGTCCAGTCTGGTGGCATCCAGGTCCAGTCCGGCGGTACGCAAGCTACCTCCGTGCGACCGACCCTGAGCCACCTCCATGTGAGCCAGAGCCGCCTCCAAGATGAGAGTTTTGATGGTGCTCTGGGGATCTACTGAATAAACAGAACTTCCGTCATTCTGTTTGTTAATGTGTTTCTGTGAGCGACCTTCCTGTGGTTTTGTTTCCAGTTTTTCATTAGTTTAATTTTCTTCCTGCTCCACCGGTCTGAACCCCGGACAGGACTCTAGGTCTGCTGGACTGGACTCTGGCTTGGACCCCGGCTCCATTACTCGGGACTCAGGAACAGAGGTGTCTGGAACAGAGGTGCTCTGCCCTGACTTCTCACAGACTGGGCGTTGGCTTGCCCAGACTGGGCCTAGACAGTTTCTGGGAGCATCCTGCGGGCTCTGGGGCAGGCTGACTGAACATGGCTATGGGCTCTGGGCACATATGACTGGCAGCAAGGAGCCTCAGCCATCCACAGGGCCGTAGCCCAGGACAGAGCCTTGCCTGTGAGGAGGAGGAGAGTGTAGCCAACCTTGGTGGTGACTGACAAAAAACTCCAGGGTTGTAGCTCAAACACCCTGGAGCACTCCGCCAGAAATGCCAGAGCCTTGTGAGGGTCGCCATCAAAAGGTGTTGGCACAACCCCTTGCGCCTGTGTTTTGACCCTGCCTGTCCTACCATGCCTTGTCCCAATAAAACCCTGCATATGGAACCTATTGTCTGTGTACCCAGCCTTCTTGTTACAGTAAAGCACCTTTGAAGCAATGTAACATTGTTAAAATTGCCATTTAAATAAAATTAAACTGAAGCTAGGAAAACTAGAGATCACAAAACAATTATATAGTTTATATAGTCTTTGTAATTTCATAATATCACATGTCACAGCGAATCGTTTGCCTCCATCTAACCCTATCATCTGCATCCTCTTCTCTCATAGCTGTTACTTTGATACTTTTTGTATAAAAATGTATTTGTAATAAAATACCCTAGACTTTTGCATGTGTCTTTCTTATGTATGTTGTTTAAAATTTAAAAGCCATTTTGTGAAGTTGTGGGACTTTCTGTAGCAAACAACCAGGGTACATGGGAACCATTTTCAGCAAAGTAAACTTTAAAAATAATAGAAGGGTCAAACAGGCAGGGGTTGGTTACAGTAAACGTTAGCAATCCAGGTAAGGCAAAACACAAACAGACTCCAGGGAGAAATCAGGGCAGGTGGCAATTCACAAGAGTAATCCAAATAGCATAGCGAAGGTTGAGAGGCGGGCAGCGAAGAATCAAAAACATGGAACAAGGCAAAGTCTCAATTCCCTCAATCAAGTCCATCTGCAAACCCCATGAATGTGGCCACTGTTCCACCTCAGTGGAAGCAACACCATTAGGGACGCTAATGAGGTCTCCCTCCTCAAAGAGAGCCCTCATGGAGGGAGCACCTGCATGCTTTAATTCTTGTCAGAAACGGGTCTCGGGCCCAGTTCTCCAGTGTGAAGAGAGGAGTGTGAGTTTGGAAAGGCCACTATAACATAACTCAGCTGGGTTGTTGGGCATTGCCAGGTGTCTCCTGTGATAGCAAAGCTTTCTCTTGCCTTATCTTGTCCATTCCTAGTAATTGTCATGAGTTTCTTAGGAATGGTGAGTTATTATCGTGATATCTGTGTAAATTTCCCAAATTCCCAATACTCGTTTACACTGATCATGACCCTAGAAATTTCTGGAGCGTCTTTCTGCAGCCGTTTGCTCTTCAAATTGGTCATGTATGTGAGCATGATAATGTTTCATTGCATGGCAGATGCTCATTTTGCCAATGTTTGTGTAACAGCTGCTCTCCCCAGCAGCTGCTGTCCCTCCTGACTCCAGTCCAGCTACAGCTGTCCCTCCTGACTCCAGTCCAGCTACAGCTGTCCCTCCTGACTCCTGCCTGGTCTAGCCACCACATCTCCAGACAGCATTACAGAGACCCTTGTGTTGGGAGTAACTCTGGGGGTCATTTGGGCCATCTACACCACCGCAGAACCTCTGAAGGCAGCATCCCCTGAGGTGTTGGCACCGGCCATGGATCCTCATCCGGAGGGGATACCTGAACCTGCTACCAGCATGTTGGCGGTGCCCTGTGACTTCTCTGCTCCCGAAACTCTCCTGTTCTCCTGAAACGCCCAGACAGGCATCCTGTTCTCCTGAAATGCCCAGGCGGGCATCCTGTTCTCCTGAGCCGCCCTGGCGGGCTCTCAAAGACTATAAAGACTCCCTAGCCTCTCTAGGCCATTCAGCCTGTCTAACCTCTCTAGGCCCTCCAGCCTGTCTAGGCCCTCTAGCCTTTCCAGGCTCTCAAGGCCCTCTAGCCTTTCCAGGCTCTCTAGCCTTTCCAGGCTCTCTCGCCTCTGTAGGCTCTCTCGCCTCTGTAGGCTCTCAGGTTTCTCCCATTGGCTGTATGGCTCCTGATGGCCTCTCCAGTCTCTGGCTCTGTCCCAGGTGGTCTCTACTGTCGCCGGCTCCGCCCTGGTGGTCCTCCCAGTCTCCTGCTCCGCCCTGGTGGTCGTCCCAGTCTCCTGCTCCACCCTGGTGGTCCCTGCTGTCGCCTGCTCCGCCCTGGTGGTCACTGCTGTCGCCTGCTCCGCCCTGGTGGTCCCTGCTGTCGCCTGCTCCGGCCTGGTGGTCCCTGCTGTCACCTACTCCGCCCTGGTGGTCCCTGCTGTCGCCTGCTCCGCCCTGGAGGACTTCATTGTCCCTCCTGTGTTCACCCCCCCCCCCATTACTCCCTGGACTGTTTGATGTTTTGTTGGAGCGTCTGGAAGTCGCTCCTTTGGGGGGGGGCTATGTAACGACAGGCCAGCAGAGGGGGCCCTTTCCCCGCGAACTTTGACATTTGCCCCCTCTGCTTTCTGGTTCGTGACTTCCTATTTGCTAGCTATAAAAGCTCAGGCTAGCAAACAGGAAGTCACGAAGTGCTGTTTTGCCCACGTTGGTTTGTCTCTGTCTCCGTCTCGGTTTTGAATTATCTTTGTTTGCTTGTCTGTTTTTGCCTGCCTCTGTTTTGCCTGCCTCTGTTTTTGGTTTACGCTTGTGGATTATCTCTTGTACACCTGTCTGCCCGTGATTTTTACCCTGCCTGTCCCTGACCATGCCTCGCTTCAATAAAACCCGGAAAAACCTGCATTTAGGTCCGCCTCCCGTTCCGCTGCAAACACAGGTCGTAACAGTTTGCCCTTTTGCCAGCCACCCCTTTTTTCTTTGTTGTTACTTTGATACTTTTTGTGAATAAAATACCATAGACTTGAGCTCTCATTTATATCTGTTGTGGGCTTGTTTGCTGGTTTGTAACAATGTCCTGTTGTGTAAGCAACACAAGACAGATTAACTCTGACTAATTTAATGTTTGCTTTAGTGTATTTTCTGACTGTTTCCTTATGTAATGCAGTTTTACCTGTATTTCTTGTTTGATTATCTTACTGTTTACTTTTGTCTGTGTAGGTTCCTTGTGTGTTCCTTTGAAAGTGGCATGTAAAGGACCCTTAGATCCTCAGACACAAATCATATGTTTTGTTTTTACTTCATTTATAACTATTTACAATAATTTAAAATCATTAGTTACATAATTCCTAATTATCATTATACCATTTAAATGTTTATCATATTATGATTTATTCATTTATAATTTTATTATATTTCTACATTCTATATTTCTTTTCTTGTTTATGCTTTTTCATTATTGTTCATTCTCATGATTGTGGGGCTTCATTAATTTGGTTTGGTCTATATAAACTCTGATAATAGGGGATATTTATGGAAACCCAAGGTTTTACGGGATGTTGTCATGAACCAGTTCGATATATTATTGTGTGCTGAAATGTGTTCTTCAGACTAAGTGTGAACATTGAGACATATTCAACTAAGACAATGAACTCAATGAATGTTCTTATACCATCATCACTTTATCTCCTGCTTCTCCTGTTCCTTCAGGGGAGGTGAAGGAACCCAAGTTCAATTTTTATTTATAAAGCATTTTAACAATGGTACATTGTTACAAAGCAGCCGTACAAATGACACCAGAACCCAGAACGAAACGCTTACACAGTCTTAAAGATCGAGGATTTGTACAATAGAAGCTATGGACCAAATATCTCCAAAAACAAAGAAAAAATTTGTTATCTAAGATAGGGCGCATCCCCCCAATGTTTCATTGGAACTATGAAGTAGCGGCTGTAATGCCCTGACTCCCTGAGTTGAGGAGGTACTAACTCTTTGGCCTCCTTCAATAAGAGAGATTCTACTTCTTCCAGCATAACTAGAGCCTGAATGGAAGCCACCAGAATGGGTTTATGCCGCTGAAAGCTGGTGGTTTCTGACTGAACTGGATCTTGTAGCCTAGTTCTATTGTGTTCAGGACCCATTGTGACACGAGGCAGTACTTCCAGGCTGTCAAATAGTCTTTTAAGGGTACCAGTCTCTCGAAACTGGCCTCTAGAGAGTTTTGAGCATGATGATCTGAGTCCTGTAAAGATATTTCTGCAGGGAGAACTCGATCTAATTTGCCTAACAGAAGTAGTTTCTCTACCATGTCTGCTGATTTTGGCAAACACTGGAGGGAGCCGACATTTGAGGCTGCTGCACCCTGAAGCACCAGAGGTGGCAGAGTTAACAGTTTGGCCTCCAGAGGTGATGTCACAATAACACCACAGATCTGTATATGTTTCTCTGAAATACATGTGTGACCTCACAGTGAAATTTCAGGTTTGAATATGTTGTTCTGAAGTACAATTGTGATGTCACATTAACACCCCAGAGCTGAAAGACAATTAAAGGACAATTACACATAATAACAAATAACAAGTAACATAACAATTGCCTGAAGGACAATTGTTATGTTACAGTAACACCCCAGATCTATATCTGTTGTTCTGAAGTACAATTGTGATGTCACAATAACACCTCAGATCTGTATATGTGTAATACCAGGTCAGCAAAGGGAGCTCTTTCCCCAATACCCCTGGCATTTGCTCCCTCTGCTCCCTCTACTGCTTCTTCTGTAGCAACTTCCTGTTTGCTAGCTATAAAACCCTAGCCTAGCAAACAGGAAGTTGCGAAGTGTTGTTTTGCCCATGTTGTCTTGTCCTGTTCTTGTTTTGCTCATGTTGTCTTGTCCAGTTCTTGTTTTGCCCATGTTGCCTTGTCTTGTGTTTTGCATTGCCTGTTTTGCCTTGTTTGCCTGTTCGCTTGTGTTTTTGACCCTGGACTGGTTTATAGTTTTTTGAATGTTCTCTGCCTGCCCTGGGCCTTCCTTTCTTTTGGGATTTACGGTTTTGGATTATCTTGTGTATTTTGGATAGTAACTTGTTACCTGTCTGCCTGTGGTTTTGACCCTGCCTGTCCCTGCCCATGCCTCGTATTAATAAAAAGAAAACCCTGCATATGGATCCGCCTAGCATCTCTGTGTTCACGCCACACGTTACATTATGTTTCTCTAAAAAAAATGTGACCTAGGTTTAAATATGCTGTTCACAGTGAAAGCTAAGCCCAAGCTAAGCCCAGGCTCTCTCGTCTCCTGTGCCACCCTGGCGGGCTCTCTCGTCTCCTGTGTTGCCCTGGCGGGCTCTCAAGTCTTCTGTGCCACCCTGGTGGGCTCCCAAGTCTCTCAAGTTTCTCCGGTCTCCTGCACCACCATGGCGGGCTCTCAATCCTTCCGTTCCACCCTGGCAGGCTCTCAAGGCCTCTCAACTCCTCTCAAGGTTCTTTCTAGTTACTTTAGCCTCTCAACTCCTCTCAAGTTTCTCTCTACTATGTCTAGTCATTCTAGCCACTTTAGCCTTTCAAGTCTCCCAGGTCTCTCTAGACTTCCAGGTCTCTTTAGACTCCCAGGTCTCTCTAGGCCCTTCAAGGCTCTTTTGCCTCTCAAGGCTCTCTGGGCTCTCGAGGCTCTCTACCCTTTCAAATCTCTCAAGCCTTTCAAACCTCTCAAACCTTTCTGACCTCTCAAGGCTTTCAAAGCACTCTAGCCTCTCTGCACTCTCTAGCCTCTCAAGGCTCTTCGGGCTCTCTAACCTCTTTAGGCTCTCCAGCCTGTCCAGTATGTAAACTGTGTAGCTATGTAACACCTGGAAAGCAGAGGGAGCCCAAGCCCTGTGACTTTCTGTCTGCTCCCTCTGCTTCCTTTTTGGTAACTTCCTGTTTGCTGGCTATATAACAGCATGCCAGCAAACAGGAAGTTGCGATGTATTATATTGCCTTCCTTATTTTGCCCTTCACAGTGTTCCCTGTGTTTCTTTGTGTGCTCTGTGTTCTCTGTGTTTTGGATTTTCTGGTTTTTGACTTTGGAGTGTGCCTTTGGATTTGATGTTTTGCTGCCTGCCTCGACCCTTGCTTTCTATGTTGGATTATTCAGTTTTGGATTTACCTTGTTGTACCTATTTGCCTGTGATTTGGACCCTGCTTGTTTGACCATGCCTCGACGTGACAATAAAAACAAGAAAACCCAGCACATGGAACAGACTCCCATTTCTTTGAACACCCCGCTCATAACAGACAATTGTAATGTCACAATAACACCACAAATATGTATGTGTTGTTCTGAAGTACAATTGTGATGTCACAGTAACACCACAAATCTATATCTGTTGTTCTGAAGTAGTCAAGTCAAGTCAAATGAGCTTTATTGTCATTTCAACATATACAGCTGATGCAATACATATTGAAACAAAACAACATTTCTCCAGGACTTGGTGCTACACAGAACAAAACATAGAGGCACAAAATACAACAAGGGCTACAGGGCATTACACATTAAACAACATTAAACATTAGACGACAGTAAACATTAAGCGACAATACCGAAAACAAGTGCGACACACACAGGACAGAAACATAAAACAGCAAAGCGCTGACTAGGGTGCAGATTAAAGTGCAAATTCCAGTGAAGTGACGGTGCAAAAAAATAAATAGTTAAAACAGTGGTAAGACTGGTGACGTACAGTGCAAATTAAAAAAAGTACATGGGCATTAAAGAGAAGTGGATTTGCATTGTAAACATTTGACATTCACGGTAAGCCGCATTAACTTTATGGATTTTACACACCATGTCCATGTGTATAATTCAGTTCCTATTGTTGAGGAGCCTGATGGCTTGTGGGTAGAAACTGTTAGACAGTCTGGTGGTGTGGGCCTGAATGCTTCGGTACTGTTTCCCGGATGGCAGGAGGGTGAAGAGTGTGTGTGAGGGGTGTGTGAGTTCAGCCACAATGCTGGTGGCATTGCGGGTGCAGTGTATGGTATATATGTCCATCAGAGGGATTAAAGAGATTCCGATGATCTTTTCAGCTGTCCTCACTATCCGCTGTAGGGTCTTGCGGTCGGTGACGGTGCAGTTCCCAAACCAGACAGTGATGCAGCTGCTCAGGATGCTCTCGATAGTCAGATGTGCTTTCATCAGCCTTCGCAGAAAGTAAAGGCGCTGCTGGGCTTTCCTGCTGATCTGATTAGTGTTAATAGTCCAGGTGAGGTTCTCCTCCAGATGAACACCAAGGAATTTAGTACTCTTGAAGATCTCCACGGAGGATCCGACGATGGTAAGTGGACGATGTTCACTCAGCGCTCTCCTGAAGTCAACAATCATCTGCTTGGTCTTTTCGACGTTTAGAGACAGGTTGTTGGATTCACGCCATGCAGTAAGCTGTTGCACCTCCCCTCTGTATGCTGACTTATCGTTCTTGATGAGACCCACCACGGTCATGTCATCGGCGAACTTGATAATGTTATTCGAGCTGTGCATCGCTGCACAGTCGTGAGTCAGCAGTGTGAACAGCAGGGGACCGCTGTTCAAGGTCTTTGAGAGTGTACTTTTTTGGGCTTAAAAGTGAACAAAAACAGTTTTCGAGGAGATGTACGTGATGGAAAAGTTCGCAAAGTAACTTGTAATTCTATGTTTCAAACAAACATGGCAGTAGAAAAGTGAAAATTACAGCTTTAATTTGTTAGTTTCGCTCCCTGACAAGTTCTGCTCGCTAACTGAAATGTTTCGGGCTCAGGAATCGTCACCAGATGCCCTCTAGAGCTGAAGTTGAGGAAGATTACGGGAAAAGTCACCTGCAAAGCTCATCTGTCTTACCCGCGGAAGAAAATCGAATTTGTGAATTCACCAACGGGGCAACGCGCTGATGCCGGTCTGTCTGTCTGTCTGTAAATATTTGTAGAAAAAGTCACCAACCCTGGTTTAAATGTAAAATGTTGCCGTTACAGTTCCCTCTTGAGACAGAAGGCAGGCACATGTCAGTTACGAGCTGAAGAAAATATTATTTGATGATCCAGCGCTGGTTGGAAAACATGTTAAAGAAGGTGAGTGAACTTCTTTCTCTTCCATTTTGTTGTTACCCTTATCTGCGTGTCTCAGTTCAAATTTGTTGTAACATTACTGTTGCTCGTCATTGTGGTATCTCAGCAAGGTTCCGCGAGAACCTCGATTCCGCTGCCAACCGTCTAGTATCTGAGGTGAACTCGTCTCTGTGTGTTTAGAAAATCCTGGAGTTCAGTGATCAGATAAGCGAGCTATGTAGAACCGGAGAGTCCAGCAGCAGGAATCTCTACTCGCTCCTCCGACTGGAGTTCAAGAAATGAACTCCAGTCTTCTGAGTGAGTCCAAAGCGTCTTGTATGTTATATTGTCACAAAAAACACAGATTCAATTACTTTATCATTGTTTTTGTAAACAAGCATTTGGTATAAATACGGTAGGTTGTTTAAAGACGCTAGCATTAGCAACCTAGCCTGAAATCATAAGATCCCGCCCTCCATTCTGAGAGATCTCCACAGCCACGCCCCTTCTTGTACAAGAACACAAACATAGTTTGACAGGCAAGTATTATGTCCAATCAGTGCATTTGGACCAAATGCACCGATTGGACAAACGTTTAATAATCCTGCACCTTCCACAGAAATTATACAAATATATTTATAGCATCTTAGCGATTGATATAGGAATAAATCTCACCTACCTGCCTTTAGACAGAACTTTCACAAGGTATTTTTAGTGAAAGAGGAGTAACTTTTAATTTGAGTTGACTTGTTGTTCAGTCAGAGAGTTGGTTAGGGAGATGATAGAAAAATACGACGAGGCCCATCGAGGAAGAGAACTCGTGACGTTCAGCGACTACTGTGTGTACGAATCGATGGTGAAAAAACATGTCGGAGACCTCAGGCAGCCGGCCGTGGAGACTTTGAAAACCATCAAAGGTAGATGTCGGGACATTTACTGTTTTAGTATTATGTGGATTCCACTTAAAATGATTAACTCTACGTATAATCCTTCAGTTATTGTACAGATAGAGTTTAAGTCAATGTATGAATTGTGTTTTCCAAACTACCCTCATCTGAGACAAGTAATACTGGTGAATTAAACTCCAAAAGATGTTTTGCAGAATCTCAACAGACAAATATCTATACATAGCACCATGTATATATCTGTACAGCCCCTATATATCTAATGTGCCGTTTCCTCTATAGAATTACATCAACGACATTCAGTGCAAACAGGAGACCAAAGTGAAGAAGAGGATTTATGAGTTCATTAACATGGAGAAACTGGTTTACACGCAGGATCCCATCTTCACCCAGAAGATCGTGGAGTTTCGGTTCGTGGAATGAGTCCAGGAGTGCGAATCCACCAGTTAAGGTAACTGAGAGAAAGCACAAGCCAACATTTTGAGAACGTTCCCTGTTGGAGTTGGTTGTGATTCAGTGTTCCCTCCGACCAATCAGATCAGGTATCAGCGCCTGGCCAAGTACATCCCCATGGTGATTCTCCTCATCATCCTGAAGGAGGTGGCGGTTCTGCTGCGAGCCCAAGCCATGAACCTATGGGACGGCGCCGATGTGGTCAAACACCTCATGGAGGACATGGAAGCCGAGGAGCGACCTTCATCAGCAGGTGGAGAGACTCTGTCTGGCACAGGAGAGGATCAGTGTATATCTCTGATACTGAGACGGCAGTATTACAAACGCCGTATTTTAATTACAAAACACTGTTTAATACTGTTTAATAGGCTCAGAAGCGCCTAAAACCTCTATTTTATTTCAATATACATAAAAAAATATGTAAGTAACCTGCGTTTTATATTTCCAATAGAAATATAAGTCCCCTTTTAGGAACTCGAGCTGCGTCAAAACACTATGGGAACGGCATCAGCTTTTATGCACTCTGATACAGGTGTCTAATCACATATTGGGAGGCATGTCGTCACAGGCGGGGTGACGGCATGACCACGAGACTATAAAACACACATGCAAAACGCTGCTCAGGTGAGCTTTGTTCATTTAGCGAAGCGCTCTGTGTTACATTGTCTGTCCTTTGTCACTCGTTAGCTTTGTAGAAGTTGTCTTGCGTGATTTTGTCTCTATGTATTAGCATTATTATGCCTAAAGCCAAGGCAAAAAGTGATAGAGGCGGTGTTTAAAAGCAGCATTTCGGGCTGTGTGTTCCTCCCTGCCCACATTACATTACGGGCGGGGATACACACCGTCTGTGTGTTGTTTGCCTGGGAGCGAAGCAGTACGGCCATTTACCTGTGCGTTCGCTTCTTTCCCGGAGGGCTCTTTTTGAGGAGGGAGCCTTTATTAGTGTTTCTCACGGTGCTCATCCCGCTTCTGCTGAGGCAGAGCAGGGGATGCATTCGCAGGGTGCACATATGGATTTAATGGAAAGAATTGAGACGGGTGCTGCCTTTCTCATTCTTGCCTTTCGCATCTCATTCTTCACCCGTTAGATCCGCTCTCTCTCTGGGTTCGGAAGCCCGCAGTGCGGTTACTTCCTCTTGGGGGGAGGGTTCATTGTATCGCTCTTCCTCCACAAAAAAATGGAGGTAGAAAATGTTAAGCACATATGTCCCTTAAATATGAAGAGCTCATAGAGGTTATAACTTATGCTGTGGCCAAACTTGACATTAGTTGGCCCGCCGAGGAGCAGGCTGATGCACATAAAAGTCTGTTAAATAAACGCTTTTATGTGACCAGTCTGCACCTTCACTTAGGAGCCTCCCCTTTTTAAAGATATCCATAATGAAGATTATCCATAATTAAGAATATCCATAATGATATTTAAGTCTTGGGGAAAGCTATTTTCAGCCCGCATATATAGCCCTGCTTCCAACATCTATGTTAATGTGGCAGGGCTGGCTGAGCATGGCTATAAGGCGATGCCCCGGGTGGAGCAGGCTGTAGCTAGCTACCTATCCCCCAGTGAGGCATCGTCATTAAAGGCTCCATCCCTGCCTTCTAAAGCCCTTATAACCACTTCTGACTTAGTAGGCAGGGGGTACATGGCAGCAGGTCTAGCAGGTTTAAATACTATGTTAGACGGGAACAGCAGCCATGTACTAGCTCCTCATACAGGCAGACACAGAAACGGAGCGTTGTGACCCGTTTTCCCCCCTTTAAGGGTGCGGGTCTTGCGAGGCTCTGCTTCAAAGCCTAATAAGACTAAACAGGTCTGAGGACTGTTTTAATATTAAAAAGGACTCACTCCTCTTCTGTTAACCCTCCCACCTCTGGTGTTTCAGGGTGTAGCAGCCTCAAATATCGGCTCCCCCCAGTGTTTGCCAAAATCAGCAGACATGGTGGAGAGACCACTTCTGTTAGACAAATCATATTGAGTTCTCCCTGCAGAAATATCTTTACAGGGCTCAGATCATGTCCAAAACTTACTAGAGGCCAGTTTTGAGAGACTGGTACCCTTAAAAGACTATTTGGCAGCCTGGAAAGTATTTCCTCATGTGTCACAATGGATCCTGAATACTATAGAACTAGGGTACAAGATCCAGTTCATTCGAAAATCGCCTGCTTTAGGCGGTGTTCAGCCCACTTTGGTGGGTTCCACTAGATCTGCCACTAGATAGTGGGTTCTTAGATCTGCGTCTTCTGAACCACTCAGTCATGAAACTGAAGTTCAAAGTGCTTGCTATAGAGCAGGTCGTGAGTCAAATCAGATCCGAAGACTGGTTTGTCATGATAGATCTGAAATATGCGTACTTCCATATCCCCATGTTTCCTGCACACAGGAAGTTCCTGAGGTTTGCTTTCAGGGGCATAGCTTACCAGTATCGGGTGCTTCCATTTGGTCTAGCACTCTCACCCCATACTTTCACAAAAGTTGTGGATCGCTCTGGCTCTGTTGCGATACCAGGGCATCCGTATACTCAACTACATAGACAATTGGTTGATTCTAACTCCTTCAGAGCAGATTGCAGTTCGACATTGAGATGTTGTTCTGTATCATATAAAGCAGTTGGGGTTCAGACTGAACACCGGGAAAAGTGTGCTTTCTCCAGCCAAGAGTCAAAGTCAAAGTCAAAGTGGAGTTTATTGTCATTTCAGCCATATACACAGTACATAGTGAAACGAAACAATGTTTCCCCAGGACCAAGGTGCTAACATATAACATATAACAACCCAGTACAAAGAACAAAAAGTACACCATACAATGTAAGTACAAGAACAGAGACTAAGCTAAACAACCGACAGAGTAACAACTTATCTGGGTGTAATTTGGGACTCTATAATGATGTGGGCACAGTTGTCCCCTGTTCGAGTAGTCTCAATTGGAAACAGTCAGGAGAGTGAGAGCAGGTCAGTCACACACTGTAAATCAGTTTCAACAATTACTAGGCCTCATGGCAGCCGCTCTCAATGTCATTCAATTCGGCTTTCTGCACATGAGGCCCTTACAGTGGTTGCTCAAAACCAAGGGTTTTTTCCGAGGGGCAATCCTTTCCATCAGATCAAGGTCACACGGCGAGGCCTACCTGCTTAGATATATGGAAGAAACCTTGGTTCCTTACAGAGGGCCCAGTACTGGGAGATCACTGTTGCCATGTCATCCTAGCAACCGATGCGTTCCTTACTGGTTAAGGAGTGGTCATGAGTGGCCGCTTAGCCCTAGGTCTTTGGGAAAGTTGCCAGCTGTCCTGGCATGTCAATCTTCTAGAGATTGATATGCAGTGTACCATGCTCTCAGACATTTTCTCCCAGACCTGTTACTCCACCATGTGCTTGTTCACACCGACAGCACAGTGATCGTCACTTGCTTCAATCATCAGGGAGGTCTGCGTTTGCGCCCTCTTCAAGTTAGCAGGCCAGATCCTTCCCTGGTCTCAGGGAAAGCTGCTCTCTCTCAGAGCAATTCATATCCCTTGATGTTACAATGTGGGAGCAGACATCCTGTTGAGGCAGGGGCCAAGGCCCGGGGAGTGGAAACTTCACCCAGTTGTGTCCAAGTAGACCTCTTCGCCTCTCTCTCGAGACTGCACAATATCCCCTTTGGTTCTCTCTAGCTCATCCAGCTCATCTGAGGCTGGATGCTTTGGCACACACGTGGCTGAGGCTACATCTGTATGCCTTCCTCCTGATAGCTCTGCTCCCGGGAGTTCTGGAAAAGATACGCCTAGATGCTGTAACCGTGCTCCTGGTGGACTTGAATATGGTTCTCAGATGTGGTGGGGAAAAAACTGTGGGAATAAGCATGGTCTTTCCGCTACCAAGCAGATTCTAAGTCGTTGGATTTCTGATGCGATTTGCATTGCTTATGAGTCCTCTGGTATCCCCCTCCTAAGGGGACCAAGGCACATTCTACTCGGGGTATGGCGACCTCTAAGGCCTTCTATGCAGGTGTCCCAATTCAGGACATCTGTAATGCTGCGGGATGGTCCACTCCCTTAACTTTCGTTATGGCATTATGGCCTTGATACTCAGCCACGTCCGGCTCTTCGCTCCTCTTGCCCTAACTTGTGCAATCTAACACAGAGGGCAGGGGGGGTCACTTTAGTATGGATAGTGGGCATCTTGTTCCCATAGCGTTTCGACGCAGCTTGAGTTCCTGAAAGGGAACGTCTCAGGTTACGTATGTAACCCTGGTTCCCTGAAGGGAACAAGACGCTGCGTCTCCTGCCATACCTCAGTTCCGCCTGCCTGCGCTCACTTCATTCAGGTCCTAAGATAACCCGAGCAGCGTTTTGCATGTGTGTTTTATAGTATCTTGGTCATGCCGTCACCCCGCCTGTGACGACACGCCTCCAATTTGTGATTAGACACCTGTATCAGAGTGCATAAAAGCTGATGTGGGAAGCGGTGTTCCCATAGCGTTTCGACGCAGCGTATAATAAAAACACAATAAAAATGTGTTTTTATAAAATATATATTCCCACAATTTTAGTACCATCCCAGATTCGGAAAGAAAAACCAAAAGGCAATAAATATGCCTTAGGGGAAATATTTCAATACTTACTGTCACAGTTGGGTTATCAGGGAACCACTATTTATATTAATGCACTTTTTACTTTCACTTCCGAGTTTTGCCCCCAAATTCCCCAAGACTCCCACCTCGATTACATCAACCCGGATGAGCCACAGCAGGACATCAACCATGGCCTGACTTCACCGTCATTGATGTAACCTGTGTTGTGTTGTGGTGGGACTACAAATTCAGGTTGACACGCAGAACCTCTCAGCAGCACCTCAAACCATCTGTTCGCGTTCAAAGAACTCGAACAGATGTTCACATTAGACATTAAGACAACATGTTATCTTTTCTTTCATCATGTTCCGAAATAGAAGTCGCTGGTGATTTTGACGCCAGGTGAGTATTTTACATTTGAATACAATACGTTTTAAATGTATGACAGTTTCTTTTGTATTTATTAATTTTGGGAAGAGCTTTGAGTTATTCCAAATGTTGATCTTTACAGTCTTTTACTAACTACATGCAATATATTGCACAGATCATTTAAAACGGCAGCATAAACCAAACATGTTTACACAAACATCAAACACAAGCTTAACACAATGTTGAATTGTAGTATTACTCATTTAGATGCTATGGCGCTAACCACAAACAGCGCTGTATATAACGATATATCTTATAGCTCAGATTACTCCTACAATAAACATTACTCACCACGTTGGGAATATGTAGTTTAAACAATGTCTTTTACATGAAACTTTTAGGTTAAACAAGATACAACATAACAACGTATACTTTTTTCGTAGCACTCTTTTTTCTGCCTGTGCTCTCAGTCTCTGTGATCGAATAATGTCCTGAAACAACAGTCTTAAAGGGGCACAAACAGGTGACACAAACAGGTAATTAAAAAAAGGGGGGTGCCTCAACTAAACTTATTTAACTAATAAAACTGGCTTCCAGGAGGCAGATTTTATTCACAGGTTGGTTAAATTCACTGCATTTTCACCTCCACAGTACACACAAGTCCATCTGAACCTGGATAAACTTGAGTAATCAGTCCTAGTGGCCAGCGATTGTGTGGCGTATTTGCATGTTGAACGAGCACAAGATCTCCTACTTGAAGATTCCGCTTTGGCTGTAGCCATTTCTGGCATTGCTGCAATGCAGGCAAGTATTCTTTAAGCCATCTCAACCAGAACATATCTGTCAAATATTGTACCTGCCGCCATCTGCGCCTGTTTTACGAAGGGTCCTGGTGGTAGAGTTCAACCAGAATGGGGTAATAACAGATGATTTGGTGTAAGTGGTAGAGGATCCGTTGGGTCATCTGAGAGTTTAGTGATTGGTCTACCATTAACAATAGACTCAACGCAACAACACATTGTTGCCAGACCTTCGTCATCTAGTGCTTGCTGCAAAAGGACAGTGTTTAGATTGGAACGAATTGTGCGAATGTGAGAGGTGGCAGGTGGATTAAAAATCCACTTTACATTGCTCTGCAACAAGTAATCAGAAAACTTTTGTTGATTCCATTCACTTATGGCTTTCCGCAATTCCCGTAATCCACCCATAAAATTGGTCCCATTATCTGAACTTATTTCAAATGGTGGGCCTCTCCTGGCGATAAATCGCTGTAATGCATTGATAAAGAAATCAGTATCGAGGGTGTGTGTGACTTCGAGATGAATAGCTCTCATAGAGAGACATGTAAACATACAACCATACCTCTTTTGTTCACTGCATGCTTTCTTAATTCAAAAAGTGAATTATTTTCTTAACTTCAAAAAGTTGGGAGCACCAGCCAAAATTTAGGAGCACCTACCAAAAATTAAGGAGCACCACAACTACAAAGTATATATTAAGAGATTTCTTTTATTTAAAATCAACACCAATCAACAACAACAGTCACTTGTTATTGAAACAGATTTTTTTTAAATAATTCGTTCAGATTAATTAAACATTTTAAATAGACTGACATTTACATTTTGTCAGAAACTTTAGTAAAGTTAAATTGCAAGTTATTTTGTTTAGTTGTTCAGAATCGTGGGAGAATCGTTATCTGTGTTCGAAACAAAAAACGTGATTCTTAATTTATCCTGAAACGACGCAATTACAATAGAAAAGCCAAAATACACATTCAATGAGATACTGAAAAAGTATGATATTAATTGTATATTACTATATAATACTAAATATGCTCTATAATCATCATCATCTTATATAACGATAATAATAAAGAAAACATCATCACCATCAGCAACATGTCCTACAGGGATGTTTGGGGCTGTCCATCAACCAGGACGCGGACATACACTATCACACACTCCCTGACAGACACGTCGGTGTCGCCATTGATCATAAAAGAGATGACTGAGGATAAAGTATCGTACTGAGCTGACGATACTTTATCCGCGGTAATACTTTATATTCAGACGTTCTGTTCACATGACAACGGAGCACAATGAAAGGCGGTGATTGACAACAAATATAAACCAATCTAAGGTCTGCATTAAAGTTAAGAACGTAAAGATGCAGTTTAATTGGTTATGTAACATCCTATAGGATGTTGGACTGCTCGCTGTATCAGCGCACATAAGGCACAAACCAGACAGTATTTGCAAACGTTTTTCAGAGAAATGAAAACAGGTCGCACCACAACAATTACACGCACTGGCACAAATGCTCCCAAATATATTTTTAGCTCGCACAGATAAAAATTTCGGGAGCATATGCTACTAAAATGTTCGCAATTTCGAGCCCTGCGGTAAAGTAAAATATTATGATATATCTGAAAAATAACGTAAACATTAATAATTTTACTATTACTTTACATGCGGACATCTAGACATCATTATTTTATTAAAGATGCGGATCCGTTCACGCAACCGATGAATGTGACCCATCGTAAAAGAATTTGACTTTTTGTTCATTGAAAACTGATTTCTATATTTTAAGTGATCCGACTTTTTATTTAATAATATAAGATTTAATAATAATATTTAATAATAATAGTTGTGTATATGATTGGCAGCGCAATGTTGACTTTCGTACACCTGCATACTTCAGTCAATGTACATCTGTTTGTAAGAGCACTGGTGGTACATTAACTGGGATAAACTGGTTTTGTTTTTAAAAGAT
>JBAJNP010005598.1:0-28465 GCA_036877545.1 Yasuhikotakia modesta
TCCTGACTGCAGTGTTCATTTCTCCTGATTGCAGTGATAATACTCCTGACTGCAGTGATAATACTCCTGACTGCAGTGTTCATTTCTCCTGATTGCAGTGATAATACTCCTGACTGCAGTGTTCATTTCTCCTGATTGCAGTGATAGTACTCCTGACTGCAGTGTTCATTTCTCCTGATTGCAGTGATAATACTCCTGACTGCAGTGATAATACTCCTGACTGCAGTGTTCATTTCTCCTGATTGCAGTGATATTTCTCCTAATTGTTTCTTTTAGCTGCAGTCAGCATTACTCCTGGCTGCAGAAGTTGCTGCACTAATCCCTCAGTGATTGACTTTTAGAGGCCTGGTTAAAAGACACAAAACCAGTCTGAGCTTTTAGACCTGGCCAAAGGAAAACCACCACTCCTTAGCAATGAATATTTTACCCTCCTGATCGCTCAGAGTGACCACAGGCTGCGTTAAGAGTTATTGGCCAGAGACAGAGAGGGCACTTAACAAATGGTAATGCCCATTTCTATCAGAGAGGAGAGACGCGACCAGCATCTGAGAGCCACCGTGGTCGAACCCAAACCACAGAGCCCAGCTCTGACCACAAAATGCATAAACACACATTAAGAGACGTGCATGTTTCTAAAAACAATGTATATATAGGCAGAAGTGTGCGTATTTGTATAGACGCGTTGATAGTTAACTTGTGATTGTGTAAACGTGAACTCTTAACCTCAGGCCAACATATAATTGTATAATTGTGTGGCACCAATGTTCTCACTTAATGTACAGTAAGTGTCCTCACTCTGACAGGAAACATAAAGATAACATACACATACATAAGGACAGCTGTCAATAACATCTGTGTTTTAGTTTTAATGCACAAACAGTCTTACGACCATCTTTCTGACCACTTCCTCCAGAAAATGACCCGTCACTGCCCACAAATGCACCAAAGAATCCCTGCAAACACATGGACATAAAAGCATAATTCGTTTAACACAAACAGCATGTATGTGCTACAATATCATTATAAACATCATTCGTTTAACACAAACGGCATGTATGTACGACAGGTCAATGCTGGTCATGTCTCTCTGATAGAAATCATTTTGTTGTGTGTTTGGCTGGTACTTTTTCAAAATTTCAATTTGTGAACATTTCATATTATCTACATTATTCCAAGTGTAAGACATGCAATACATTTTTCACACGCTAACATCTGATAGTTGACAGTGAGTAGACAGTGTAGAAGTACCATCTTGCCAGTGTTTGTAGTTTCTTTTTCTTGTATTGTTTTTCTGCATTGACCCCCAACAGGTTTCAATTAAGTCCTAGAAACATATTAGAAATTTTAAAAATACAATGCAGAGCCTTTAGCGTTGAGGTCTGCAGTCAATCTCAACAGCACATGAGGGTTAAATCTGAAGAACCGTAGAAACCATTTAGGAATTTTCCCATAATTTGCTAGCGTTAGATATGTGTTGAACCATCAACTGAACTTCTTCCACTGTCTGTTGCAGTTCATAAGGAGCTGAAGATCAGTTTGCAGGTCTTATGTTGGTACTGATCTAAAGATTTCATCATTCCGCCTGAGGAACACGGTAGACGTTTTGGAGTTCCATGGCCGCCTGTAGACAAATTCAGATATCGATCAACAGAGTAAGAGATCTGATTGTTGGAGAGGTCGCCATAGTAATCTAGTTTACAGCTCAGTAGTTTGGAGACAGGGATGGCAATGATAGCTCTGCCTGATTTAATTTGCAACTCGAGGGGGATTTTTAACGCGAGGTAATTGCTGACAGGCAGTGGGTCAGACAGCCCTCGGCCCAATCAAACCCTATCAGATGTCACGGTAACATTTCATGGCCCCAGAGAGAGAAAAAGAGAGTGTGTGTGTTTGTGTGGGAGACAGTGAGATTTCTCCCTCATACACACACACACAGATAATGTATCAGCTGTGTTTAGTGCTTACATTTGTCAGCGTTGAGTGTCAGAAGTCAAAGGTCAGGCATCACCAACTGTACCACAGCAACACATGAGAGATATTGTATATTAGTTGATGTTTACATGCGTGAATTACAGGCTTTGAGTAAGACTGCAGTAATGGTCTGAGCTGAAGGCCTTGTGTGCTGTGACGTGTGTGTGTGTCTGTGTGTGTTTGTACAGTATTAAAAACCATTAGGGTTTTGTGTTTGGGGAGGATGATGAAGATAAGTGTGTATGATGAAGATGAGTGTTTGTGTGATGCAAATGAAGACAACTGTGTGTGATGATGATGATGAGTTTATGTGTGTGTGATAAAGATGATGATGAAAAGGATGATGGATTTGTGTTTCATTTGGTTGGTGTAAAAGCTGTGTTCTTAGCTGCTCTGTTCATGGTAACTTTAACTTAGTTTGCAGAAACACTAACTACCACTAGTATTAACGGTTAAGAAACAATTAACAGTAAACCTTTGCTAAGAGCCACCAATGCTTCAGTTTGGTGACAGATGTAGATTGTAGACGTAACTGTGTGTGTGTGTGACAGATAGAGCTCTGTTGGGGCCTGTTTCTAACCTGTGCTAAATGACTTGAGGACTGCATAAGCTCATTAGTGTTAGGGGTCATATGTTTGCTGTACTAACCTGTGACCTCTGCTCATTTTAGCAGAGGATCAGTGTGAGCACACAAGGTGTGTGACATCTCTAATGGACATGTTCAGAGATGGACTGTCCCAAGACAAGTGAATTATTAAACACGGCAAAACTGTGATCACACCCCTCTTTAATGCACACACATACACACACATGGACACACATGGACACACATGCACACACACATGCACATGTTCGGACATAGAGGTAATGATTTTTATACTGTACAAACTGTTTACTGTATATACTGACTAACTAACCCACGCAGAAACCATTTCGCTATTTTAGATTTTCAAAATGGATCATGTTGTTCGATTTATAAGCTTGTTTTCTCATGGGCACCAAAAATGTCTCCAAAAGGTCAGAATTTACTGCACTTGTGGGGACATTTGGTCCCAATAAAGTAGTAAATGCCAGGATTACACACACACAGAGTTTGAATAAGAGCTGGTTTGTGGGTTTGCTGAACACAAGATGAGATCATAAACATCATTTGATGCTTTTTAATGCTGTTTTTGTCACGTTCGGTTATTTGTTACATAATTAAAAAGCTCGTCTTTCACTTAATATGTTGTCCTAATTGTTCTGGTTTGTGTGTTTAATGTTGCAGTCTGTTTATGTTTAACTGGTTCCCAGCTAATAATTTTAGGTTGTTAGAACGTTTTGAAACATTTCCATTAAGTAACAAAAATTATGAAACTAGAAACTTTCAAAACATCCAGTTTTTAGATGTTGTGTTAATATTTTTTCTTGGTTATAAAACATTTATTTTTTAGAACATTTTTGTAACATTCAAATTTAACATGTAACCTTTATTTTGTAATATTAAAAATTACAAAATGTTACACTAACATTACTGCAAGAGTATTTTCAGTAACATTAACAGAATAATACCCAGTGTTCTGAGAACATTATTTGTTTGCTGGTTTAGATTATGTTAAAATCTATTCAACTTTTAAAGGGCCAGCAAGTTTTAACATGTTTATACCTTAACATGTTTATATTCTTCAACCACTTCCACTGTAGATGGGTGGTAACTGTCTTGCATTGATGGGTATTAGACTGTAGACTATTACTTTCTATAGACTATTGTTTGATGTTTTTCTGTATTTGCGTTCTCACACTGTTTTTGTCCCACATAAACTCTTATGTTGTTTTCCGTTGTGCATCTCACTCACATTTATTCTAAGCTTTGCCCTGAGAAGCTTGACAGTTCCTTATTCGGAGTCATTTTTAAACATGTTAAATATTATCGGTCACACGCTGTTATCAGATATATTTAGGAGTCTGAAGCCACAGACAGCTTTTAGAAACGATTTGTTAATTTCTTACATCCCTCTCACATCTCTACTATATGTATGTTTTTGGTTGAGGCTGAAAAAACTGAGCAAACTGAGCTCCTTATCTTCAGCGAAAATTGACACTATTTTGAAACCAAAATAATTCACAGATAAGATTCCTAAGACCTGTGAGGACTGTATGTATTTGAGGTCTGAAGAGAGGACGAACAGTGTGTTGTTTAGCTTATCTTCTTTTAGTGTGTTTTTTAGCTTATCAATTTCATCGTATTAGCTAATATTATCTGTTCAAAGCACTTTATTTTTTAAAACGAGAGATTTTGGTCGTATGTTTTCAAACCTGAAGCATCAAAAAATTATTGTGCATAACAGTTCTGAAGCTGAAACAACTTTAATGTAAAAACATAGATGAAGGACTAGAGAACTAGACAGAGGCAGTTGTCACGCTGGTGGTTAACAGGACGTGAGGTTCCACCTGCTGGCAAATGTGAATCAAATCTGAAGTTAAGCTGAAGTGAGAATGAATGGAGAGAAAATTGAAACCTCTTATGCGTTTCTGTCATGAGGTCTCAACATTTAAGTGTGTTTCTCTCAGCTTATTCCTACATCATATTAACAGATATGATTCTGATGAGATGTATGACGTTTAAATATTTTAGCTGTATCATTAATGGCTTATTTGAGACCTCACCCAGTGAACCATCACGTCCCTAAACGAACATCATCTGTCACTCTCTCTCGCTCTCTCCCTCTCTCTCTTGTGGGAGTTGTGTTGCAGTCCTGTCGGTATATAACCTCTGGGGTCAGATTGAATATATACTCTCATAAACAACATCTATTATTCACTAGCTGACACTGATCCTCAGGCTGTTCTCCGGGAATGTCAGTCTGTCAAAAGCATGAAATATATCCATCTATCCGTCTGCACTCTTTCATTAGGCTTATCCGTATAAATCTGCCTCAGTTCTGTTTAACAGAACACACACATCTTGGTTGTTTGATATTAACAACATAATTGCTATAAATGATTATGAAGTCACGTGTGTCTTTCCTTGAAACGGTTTTCAGTTAAAAAGATAGAGAGAAAATGTACCTGTTTAATTACAATTTACCAGATAACAGGCCAATTTAGACCGGAATAACTTTACTAGGCTGGTTCCCAGCTAACAGGGAATGTTGTCAGAATGTTGGCTAATGTTGAGTAAAAGTTCTCCCAGAGAACTTAGCTGGGTTTGTGCTGGTTAATGCTAATTCACATACCAGCTAGTCATCCAGTTTAACAGCAATAGTTACCAGCGTTCCCATTTGCCAACGCTGGTTGACCAGTGTGCAAAATGGGATGCCACCAAACTTCTTTGTGACCCAGATGGACTTCCAACAGCCATCAGCTCAGAACCGGTCACATGCTTAAGTTTATGACGACCCCATCACCCCCCTCAGGGGAAATGATGTCATGTCCTCATAAATACATTCTCTGTGACTTCATATACTGACAGAACCACCCCCCCCCAAACAACACCAATACATTATTTACTTACCCAACTCTGCTTTATTCACCAGAACCTTCATTAGGCAAGACTAATGTCACTGCACAATGCTGCTCTTTCTGACCATCTCTTTGTTCAAATCTTCATGTGTTTGGCCCATAATCCATTAGATCTCTCTGAGGGCTTATTACGCACGACTCTAATGCACATGCACATGTCTTACAGAAGATGAGGAGGGCCTGTCTCAGCCTCCCAGGGGCTTTCCGTCGTCTTCTCACTGGGAATACTTGTGAAGTCTAATAAGACGCCTCTTAAAATGATCAAATTGAAGCTTAAAGCTGCCATTTGTAACTTTTTTTGGCTGAAAAATAGTACATAAGTACATACTGTTGTTCAGAACATTTATCCTGATTGACTTCATTTGATATTTTTACCACAATGTATGTGGAGTATGTAATCTGCAATGTTGTGTTTTAAACAGAGATGGCGGTAAGTGTTAGTTTGTGAAAGACTAGCAGTAGCAGACTAGTCCTTCATTGTTTTATTGTAAAGGTCTTCTGACTGTGTTCGTTGTGGCAGAGCTGTGTTTCAAGCTGTGTTTCAAGCTGTCTTTCAAGCTGTGTTTTAAACTGTGTTTAAAGCTGTGTTTAACCTCCAGCAGCGAGTGTTTGTCCTGCTCATCTTTCTCCAGCAAGATCTGATGTTTCTGAGCAAACTGCTGAATGAGGTTTATGGTAAAATGTGTGTGTCTTCTGCTATATTCATTACTGACACTTCTGTAAGCAAAAATGTTGAATTTGTTTTTTTTTATTAATGAAATTTGTTTTAGAAGAAATTATTTGACAGTCTAACAAAGTCTGGAAGTTTAAAGAACTTTAGGGCCATTAGGATTTTTTAGCCCTTGTTTATTGTTTATACAAGATAATCGATTGATCAACTAGATATTAATTTTTAAAAGGGACATTTAATGAACTACGTTTAAGCTAATTTGTCAGATTTTATTTTGAAAAAGTTTAACTTACAGGTACTTTATTAAATACTGCTGTTGTATAAAAAGTTCAAACCATATATCTGCAGGTGAACAAATTATGTGACAAGAATACGTTTTTTTGCAAGGAAAGCAGAGTGACACACAAAAGAATAACAATGCCCTTATCTCCATTTATGTAATTAGATTCAAAGGGGTTAGTTAACAGGACCACGCGCCACAGGAGAAAGTATCTCATCAGTTAGTGAATTGGGCCCCACGTATCGGACCCTGAAGGGCACAGAAGCCTGAGACATAAACATCTCTGTGTTGAACGGCTTTACTTTGAGACACACCCAGAGCTTTCCGATCCTCACGCTTAATGTCGGCGGCACGAGATTCAGCAATCACTTCCACATGTGACAGCCATCAGAAGCCACGAGAGCCGTTCTTCTCCAATTGGATCTCATTACGAGCGGAAAGCCAGGAGAGCTGGCGTGAGGTTAGAGCTTTAGTCAACTGCAAAACTGAGTGAATATCGCTCTTCTTTTCCTGAGTGAAGAGCCACTGTATACAAATCACTGTCAAACGCACTGTAACAGTAGCTGCAGTCCCTAACCTTTGCCTCTCTACCGCCACCTCTGTTTGAAACATAACACTGCAGGTTATTTACATACTTTTATTATGTCAAATGAAGCTAAACTGGCATCTCATGGGAACTTGGTTGTGACAGCTAACAATATAAATCATGCTTATAAACTTACCATTTCGAATCAGGGTAAGTTTATAATATTTTAATTTTTATTGTGGTTTATTAATATAAATTTTTGTGTTTTTTTTAAACCAGAAAACCATGCAAAAATGCTAAGTTTAAAAATGAAGTCCAAGGTTTGGTAACACAAACCTAAACAAATGTACATTTACCCAAATCTTGACCCTAACAGCAGCAAATCAAGAGCAGAATAAGGTTTAATGTTCTTCTGTCCTCTGCCTCTCTCTCAAACACTCACACACACCTTTCTGTACATTTCTGTCTATCTTCTATCCATCAACATCTCCTGATATAAAGCTACAATGTAACACAGTCCAGAACAGATTCTTAAACTCATAAATCAATCCCCCTGCGTGAAACCCATCCTCACAGAGGAATAACAGCTTCAGCATGGCTTATGTTAAACAGAAATAAATCACACTGTTATAAAGTTGTGAAGTTCATCTGATATGTTTGCAGTGATGAGTTTATCTGTCTGATAAATGAACTTGGCTAATCTTGTGCAGCTTTGTTAAACTCAGTGTTATTCTGGTTTGTTTGGGGAAAATAAAATATGCTGTGATGTATTTTACAGTAAAATGTTCTCTCTCTCTCTCTCTCTCTCTGTGTGTGTGTGTGTGTGTGTGTGTGTGTAAATACTGTAAAAGTAAATACTTTGTATTATGCTAGGCCCTGTAAAGTTAATGGGCCCAGTTTGTATTATCAGTAGAACTTTTGTGGGTTTCACTGCATCTACAGTCTACAGTACTGACACAGTACTAGTAAAAGGGTCACTAGCATTCATGATCTAATCATTTAAACTAACCTTGTTTCATGCAGAAGTAAATGGGTGTGTTTGCAAAACGTTGGCTTGGTTGAGGAGTGGGTTGCCAGAAGCATAGGAACCGGACCACCCAGAACTCTGGGTGGACATTGGCTGATGATCAGGGGAACTGAGGGCAAACTGTACCTGGGGCGGAGCTCTGTGTGTGTGTGTCTGTGTGTGTTCACGTGTACAGTATGTGGTGTTTATAAGTGTGTGTGAATGGATGTTCCATTTGTGGAGAGGGGATATTTTTAGCCGGTGGTTCTCCTCAGAAATGTGTGATTTCACCACTGGGTAAAAGAAACCACATTCTGTAAGAAATGTAAGGAGCGCTTTAAAGGAAAGAGTTGTTCATTTCAATTTTTGTATACTTTTGTCGCAAAGGAAATAGCAATAATCAGTTTTATTCAATTAAAAGCAAACCTAACCCTCCTGAAAGTACACGGTTACATTTAAAAGCAATATTTCAGTACCACTGATATCCAAAACGCATCTCGTGTATATATATATATATATATATATATATATATGAATGTAATGCACAATGTTTGTGGGATTAGCCACAAGTTCAGGAGACTTGTAAGATTGTAATATCATGTGATTAATTGTATGGGTTATAATTCAACTCTTTGGTGTTCTGCAGTGATGAGATGAATATGGATTCTTCCAGAAGTTCTGCTCTTTTGGTCCAGCTTACAAGTTTGAAGACAAGAAAGTGAGTAAAATTAGCACATTTTCTTTTTTGGGTTAACTCTTTGCTTTAACACAGCTTCCCAGATAATGGAACGATCTTAGAATCTCGGCTAATGTTCTCTTAAAGTTCTCTCAAACGTTATTAAAAAAAGTTGCTAGAACTTTGTAGAAATATTGTAGAATTAACAAAATGTTCTAATGACTTTTTTTAAATGTTCTTAGGGCATTCAACCGTTCCATTCAAACGTTCTTGTTTTCATTGTTTACATGTGTTTCAGCTTATTTTTCTGTTGTTGCTAACGTAACTAGCTCCATATTTACTAGCTCGCCCAATACCGGTGGAGTACCGGACTGCTTTTTTAACAGAGTAGCAATGAATTACAAACTTTATAAACTTCCTGAACTCTGCCGGTTTCTCTCAGACACAGATTAGCCCTTGTTAACCTCCAGAGGCACATGTTCAGTTTTCATCCATCCGTCTCCTGTGTGCTGCTAGTTTTTCCACTCTGAAAGAGAATCAGAGAGTTTATCTTTCTGTTTGTCTCCTCAGAGAGAGCGTCCACTTCATCTCTGCACTTACAGCTTATAAACTTACCCTGGTAATCACGTTAGCCGTCAGTTTCCCCCGACACGGGCAGCCCGTCTCCAGGCTAAAGAGACCTTTATAACCTATAATTGACTCTCTCTGATCCGGAGGAGAGACACAGTGAAGTCAGAGAGAGAGAGAGAGAGAAGCAGAAGTCAGTGATTGTGCTAAAGCTAGTTTGTTTGTCAAAATGTTGGTTTATTTTAGTGTAAGTTTTCTTTGCATGAATATTCCTGTGTAAAAAGTGTTTTTAATTAAATTGGTTTATTTCAGAAATTAAACACGGCTCCAACTGTAAACCTTTCAATCATGGCTCATACTTCAGTCTTACAGTCTTTATTAATTCATTAATTTAAGATGAATTTATTTATACAATAGCAAGAAGATTTAAAGGATTCTTAACAGATTCTGTTCTTTTAATACCAACTTGTGGGACGTTTTGAAACAGGAAGCACAATTGGGCCCAATAATCTATCCCAGAATTCATACATTACAATCCAGAAATACTAAGATGTTTGCGCTGTTGTTTTGCCATCAGAAATGACAACATCTTGCAGACAGATTGCAGTTATAGTTTTGAAGTTATAGTATTTTGGATCTTTTTCATTAAAACTTATATTTAAAAACTTGCCTTTACATTTTAACATTACATCAGCATGTCCGTTAGGAAAACTTAATGTTTTTTTTCCTGAATTTATATTCGATTAGGTGAACAAAACCCCTTTTCGCAAGCTTTGTGTAATCTCGTTTACTCTCACTCGTATTTCCTGTCTTCCTCTTTCCTCTCTCTCTCTCTCTCTCTCTCTCTCTTTCTCTCTCTGTCTCTCTCTCACTCACTCACTCTCTCCCTCTCTGTCTCTCGCTCCTCTTCCCCTGAGAGGTTACTGAGCTGAATGTTAAGACTCAATTGATTCAATTCCACCCCTATAAAACGCTCACTAAACACTGAAAAATATTTGCTGTCAACATCTATCAAATGATGTTCATGCTGTTTACAGTAAGGCGAGTACAGTAACCTACTATACCGTGATAATCTGTGCAGGAATATAATCTCCAAATGCAGTAATGTACCGGTAAGTACTGTACTGTCTAAAAATGACTCAAATGATAACAATGAAAATGTTATTGTCAAAAGTTGACTTCCAAAAGTATTTTCTCCTGCAAAACAAACTTAATAATACAAACTTAGTAATGCATCATCTTACTTCGAGTTTCAGAAGAGATCTCAACCACGTCTCAAACTGTTCTCTAACTTTCTCAGACTAAACTAAACTTTCTCAGACTAAATCTTTGTCTCGCTTTTCTCTGGCCCTCAGGGAGAGACGATACCTTCCAGTTGGTCCAGCTGAATCCGACAGTTGCGCTGTCACAGGTGTTCGACCAATCACACGCGGCATTTTCTCTCTCACCTCTTCCATCACCATAACCCACGCGGCCCACCGGAGCCCACGGCGCTTCCCGCCGTCTCCAGCCGCCTGTCACTCTCCCCCCAGCACTACATTTGCAAATCATTTATTTTGCTTTGGTTTCCTGAACTCTTCTGGTTTCCCTCGTTCTTCCTCCTCTTGATCAGAAATCAAAGACATCTGGAAATCATTTTAACGCGTTAGTGGTATTGTGAGGCTGCCTATCGGCAACACTTTACAGATTCACGCTTTCTGTGACTGAAAAGATGCAGTGAGAAAACGAAAGAGAGAGAGAGAGAGAGAGAGGTTGTTTTGGATGTTTGCTAAACGTTAAAGCCTTTCAAGCGAGAGTTCATCTAGATATGAAAGTCTGTTGAGATTTACTCATCCAGTAAGTGTTTTGTATGAGTGTTTTGTAAGTTATTTATAGCTGAATCTTTATGCCTTTCTGTTTTAGAAACATACAGTAAACAGAGAGCAAGTCTTCAGTGAGAGTTCAGACTGTTTTGTTTATGTGTTTTTTTATTGTTTTGTGATCCATGGAATAAAGTCACATGAGTAACATGTCCCTTTATACCAGCTAACAATTTTTGGTTGTAAGAACATTTTCCTAACGTTTTCATTAAGTAACAAGAATGTTATTTTGCATGTTATGGGAACATAGTGAAGTTTTTTAGGTGTTGCATTATTACATTTTCGCTTGGTTGAAAAACATTATTCAAAAATGTAATGTTTTTAAAACGTTACACCAACAACTTCAGGTAATGTTTATTAGATATATTACATATCATGTTTACTCCATAACTGACATAAAACTCTCCACAACTCTAACAAAAATATTAGTCAGCGTTAGCTGTGAGTCAGTCACAAACATCGGAGCCTCATATTATGGCTTTGAAGAAACACTGAGGCACTTTTGTACATTAACAAACTTTGTCAGGCCCAAAAAGCGCTTGTGCTGTTGTTGACAATGATGGACTTTTAGAGAGAAAAACACAGAGACCAAAAAAGCAAGCAAACCCCCCACAGACATGAAGAACTGTGACTGTGTAGCAGACATTGAGTTTGTTATTCAGTCAGCTCAGCAGAAAAGGATCTGAGGGCTGTACTTAAGTCACTGGTAAAGAGTTTACATTAGACTTTAACTCTCTCTAAATGCTCTGTCTATTTTTAATGAGTTCAGAGATGTTCAGAGCAGCAGGGCAAGACTTCATCCTCCAGACAATATCGTCTGATATTCCTGCAACCACTGAGTATTAAAGAGCTAATGATGAACTAATGAAACAATATTCATTAATATTCAAAGAATAAAAATATTAGCATATTGATTATACTGTTTACTACCCAGCTAAGAGAGAACATTCTCAAGACAAACTTTCTCTTAATTTTCTCTTAATGTTGTAATGTTTTTTAGCAAATTTATTTATATCCAAATTAAAAACGTTATTCTTAAGTTGGAACTGCAGTGTTTTAAAAATGTTATCTTTAATTCTTAATAATTCCTTAATTCTTCTTCTTCTTAATTCTTATTTGTATATCCAAGCGGTAATGTCAATGCAACATCTAAAAACATTCCTAGAACGTTTTTGCTATTTAAGGAAAACCTATATGGTTAGCTGGGGATGATCATTAATTGAGTTAGAATTAGCATAAAACATGCATGTCAAATGTAATGTGTTGAATCTAAATGAACGCTAATGTTAAGTTATTGTTATATAAAGAAGCATCTCTTACATTGCAACAGATTGATGCATTTTTTTGTCATGTGTGAAGTGTGTGTTATTATCACAGTCCCGCTGACACCTGCCACTCGCTGTGACACCAACACCAGCCCTCAACACTTTTCATGCAGCCTTTCAGTTTTAGGAACTGTTGTCTGTTGTGCTTCCAGGAATCTCTGTAGTCTCTGTATCGGTTGATACGCATGCTAATATCTTCAGGATGTAACTGTTGTTCTGGCAGAGTTTCTGTTTTCCAGTACAGGTCTGTTGAAGAAGCCTGTTTTCTTTTACCGTGTTGGAGACATTTTCCTGATAGTTTGCCCTCAGAGGTGTGGGCCTATATATCACCCGGCACTGTGGCAGCACCTTAATAGAGCACAATCTATCAAAACCGACTGAAAGCCCTAATTACAGACACACACACTCACACACACAGGCAGGGATTGTAAGTATAATCACTTAGAAAAGTAATAGTTTAACAAGCCACATGATTTGATGTATCATTCATGTTTGAACCACAGTCACTGCAGAATGAGTTACGTGCCAAAGTTTATTACACTGAATTTGATTTGGCAAGCTAGATTAATAAATATGTTTGTGAAATTTAACTGTTGAAAATGTTTATAGCTTAAACTGTTTTGTTTATTTATTTTTCGACTTTGTTGAAACCTATAAATCTAACGAAATAGTTCACAATAGGACGCGTTGTGCCTAACACAACAGCCTTATTGTCTCTCGTATTATATTTCATTTAAAACATTATATTATGAATAAAATTATGTATTATTAAATCAGAGTCGATAATACAGACCATTGCATGTACACGTAACAGTGTTGCTAAGCAAAAACCATAACAAACACATTTCGGGTGTAGAGAAACACACAGTAGCTCTGGACTATACAAAGGAAAAAGTAAATTCAGTGACTTCTAAAATTGCAGCTATTTCTTTTAAATTTGCATTAGAGTCATATAATCTGTGTAACGTGAGCTGTGCCTGTATTTAAACAAACACACACACACACACGATAGAGGGAGGAGTTAAAATATACGCTGTGTTTTTGAGACGCAAAATGTCTGGTGATTCACTCTCTCCATAACTCTGATGTTAGAGAAAAAGACTGTGACCAGAAACACTGGTGTTTATGGGCCTGTGGTGTACACACACACACACACACACACACACACACAAAGATCTTTGAATCTATCCTAGCTAACAGTTTAAGGTTATAAGAACGTTTTCCTTATGCAACAATAGTGTTAAAAAGGTATGTTGAAAGTTCAAAACATCTTTGTACAGTTATTTTGACCTTTGACATAATGTCTGGTCAATTTTGCAGCTTGTTCTTCAAGCGTGTGTTCAGTGTGTTTATGCAGAACTTTATATTTAATAATGCTGTGTGATGATGTCATCATCAGCTGTGTTCAGACTGTCTTCAGACACGAATTGAAGCGAAGCGAACAGGCAGAATGTGTTTCAGTCTGTGTGGCCCTCAGTGTAAAACCAGGTTCACCCAGCCGCCCGCAACCAAATAATGTCAAAAAGCAATTAATATCTTTATACCACCATCAGCTGCTGAGGGGCCAAAAGCCTCTCCACCTCTCTGTCCTGCTCTTTACTCCTCCATCAGGCCGTGGTTTCCCTGAGGTCCTGGTGGTCAGATGTGGTTTTCAGGGCAGGAGGACTTGGAGTGTGGGCAGTGCGGTCCTTTTCCTTTAGGAGAATTGAGAAGGAGAGAAAGTCTGGTCTAATGCGTCCGTCTCTGCTTCAATCCATTACCCTCAAGATGAGGCCAAGCTGGGTCATCACTAATAGTCCAGCCTATGGATTCTCATTAGGGTGTAATGCAAACTTGTATACACAAGCTGGCATACATAAACGTGTGTGTGTGTGTGTGTGTGTGTGTGTGTGTGCACGTGCGTGTGTTTACTTAACCATATATTGGGGGAAAATTTCTACCTGAAATTAGCAAAACCTCCTTTTAATGATGTCATCATTTGTAAAAACCCTATAGAAATAAAGTGAAAAGGTTTTTTTATTGTAAAAATGTTTAGGTGTAGAGTGTGGGAAGAGAACAGCTTTTGTTTTTTCTTATAAATCCAGATTTCAGTTCTTTGATTCGGAATCTCTCCAGATCCTTCAAAGGTTGGTATAAACGCACAACATGCTAATTTGGTTTGTACTGAATACATCGGTGGTTCATAAGTGATGAAATGTATGTGATTTCTAATAGACGCTGTTTTTAAAGGCCTGGGTGGCAAGGCATGGGGTTAATTAACATCATGTCATTATAGATCAAACTGTTTTACTTCATTGAATCACAGGATGTCTTGTTTTCCACGAAACAGATAAACAATATTTACAGTGTGCATCTCATCTGAATCTGCTGCTGATGGGATATTGTGTAAAACAGAGACATATTAAACTATTAAACTGTGGCAAGACGGATGACTGAAGACTTATAAAAGGTCTTGCCAACTTCTGCTACACATTTTATGATGAAAGGGGCACAAAACTATAACTCGTGCATTTATTAACCAGCAGTATTACGAAAGCTATATTTCCTCTATTTTATATTTCCTTAGAAACCACAAGTAAATCTGGATGGAGTTTCGACATCTCTCAGTAAGTTCTTCCTCTCTGACTTTCCACACAATGACCCCCTCATTTGTCTGATTTCTTTGAAGAGAAGTGAGAGAGTCACATCGAGAGAGAGAGAGTTTGCTTGTACTGTACACACAGGCCCACACACCTCGCCGGTCTGGGAGGCAGTGAATGTGAAGTGAATGCTGAGTGTGTGTGTGTTGTGTGGTTTTGGGCAGGCCACTGGACACCGTTACAGGAGATCTCCCTCCTCGCACCGCTGTTTCAACACCACCTCACCTACTAAACCAACAGCCAAATATAGCTGAGTCAGTATACAGGCAAACCACTGGCCGTCTGCTACTTTTAGTTTCGCCTTTCTGTACGATCAGCACAGACTCTGTCGCTACTAATTTCACTTACTTCTGATTACTTGTAGAACTGCTAGTTTCTGTAAAAGTGATTCTTTTCTCGGCTGTGTGTTGGGAATAAAAAGAAGAGTGTTTTTCATTAAATTACAATGTCATTTTCATTAAATTGCACAACTGGGGGCAGTTGTGGCTTACTGGTTGGAGAGATGGATTTGTAATGAAAGTTAGCTGGTTCGATTCTCATTCTCAGCAGGAAAGCTAAAGAATGAGTCAAAGAATGAGTCAAAAAACAATTAAATTGAAAAAGTATTACATATATTTGTATATTGACATAACATTAATCTTTTTGCTTGGATAATATTCATAAAGAAAAGTGGGCTGGATGTAAAAGAATGTGTACGTGTTGAACACACATCCTTTCGTGTCACACGTTCACGCCACATCACTGTTTATCAGGCCGTACTTCTGTTAAACTGCGCCGAGTGATTGATTTTCTCTCTCGCTGGCTGACGGTTCTGATAGGACGCAGTCATAATTCTGTGCACTCGAGAGATTAAATTCCTGTATCGCTGTCAGCTACATTAACTCACTTCCTGGATCTAAACCCTATTAGCGTAGCAGGCTTCACTAACATTAATAAATCAATGATACTGATGGCAGATGAAGATCCGGCCATCTCTCTCTCTCTCTCTCTCTCTCTCTCTCTCTCTGCTGGTGATAATGTGAATGACTAAAGTTATCTGGTAGCATTAGTATTAGTATTCAAAAGCCACCTACCAAGAGATAAGAGGAGAGTAAACAAAACAAGAGGAAAAATAGAAAACATACCAGAAACAATGAAGAGAGAAATAGGTCAGAACAGACGAGATGAGAAGATACGAATGATGGAAGAGATGAAAAGAACAAGTAAGACTCAAGGAGAGATTATGAGAAGAAATATGAGATGAGGACAGAAAAGTGAGTCTTGAGGTTTTCAAACTCCAAAAGCTCTGACACGTTCAACATGTTCAGTCAAAATCAACGCCAGTGATCCCCTATAAGCAGATCTGTTATTAAATAACTCTCTCTGATGTTTAGAAACATTCTTCTGGACCTGAAGTTAAAGACATGTTTTTTCTGGCTTCATTACAGCTATTGTTCTCCACTGATACAGACTTTAAGGCTTCAGTGTTTCTGTTGATTGCAGCCTCTGTTTCCAGCCGCTGTGCTGCGTTAGATGCCGGTTCGGGTCTTGATTGCGAGCGCCATCCACCAAACTGCCAACGCTTCATTTAGTCTGTCTTAGCATGGAGATAGCTGATACAAGACTTTGTGTGTGTGTGTGTGTGTGTGTGTGTGTAGAGTGTTTTTAGGGTTTTTAAACTTTTTGTAGGCAAGCGAGAAGGTTTTGAGCATGACACCAGCGTGCCGCTACAAACCCTTAGCAGAAATCTTTCCATATGGGCCGGTTTGTGTGGTAGATAGACAGAGAGGCAGATAAATTAAAAACTGGAACAGCACTGGAGAGAAAGAGATATTTGCGGCTGAGCTATTGTCCACAGCCGCTAAATGCGTCCATGTGGCGATTCTTCTCCGCGTCAGAGATGAATGATCTGTGAGCTGGTTGCTCATCCTTCTTCTGTGACAGAGACAGACAGAGGAGAAAAGAGTCTCCCTTTTATTGGTGTACCCCTCACCACAGCACTCTGGAACAAACCCTCACAAACACACACACCCTCACAGACACACACACCCTCACAGACACACACACACAAACACACATACCCTCACAGACACATACACAAACAAACACACACATACAGTTACAGACACACACACAAACAAACACACACATACAGTTACAGACACACACACAAACAAACACACACATACAGTTACAGACACACACACATACCCTCACAGACACATACACAAACAAACACACACATACAGTTACAGACACACACACAAACAAACACACACATACAGTTACAGACACACACACATACCTTCACAGACACACACACAAACACACACACCCTCACACACACACAAACACACACATACCCTCACAGACACAAACACACACATACCCTCACAGACACAAACACACACATACCCTCACAGACACAAACACACACACCCTCACAGACACACACACACAAACACACACATACCCTCACAGACACACACACACACAAACACACACATACCTTCACACAAACAAACACACACATACCCTCACAGACAAACACATACCCTCACAGACACACAAACACACACATACCCTCACAGACACACACATACAAACATAGTAGTTTTAATGTTTTATGAGGACAATTTTTGTACGTTTTTTTATACTTTATAAACTGTATATTCTGTCTCCAACCTAACCATCACAAAAAAAAATTGTACATTTTTAAGATCATTCTGTATGATTTATAAGCTTGCCTTCTCATGGGGCTTAAACATGTCCTCACATAGTCAAAATATACTGGTATTACTGTACTTGGTACTGTCCCCATACTGTAGTGAATACCAGGACCACACACACACACACAATGATAATAATAACAAGCTACTTATCTTCTCAAACCCTTGGAACACAACACCACCTCACAGAGACTGATCAAAACACCACAGACGGATAAAACACACACACTGGCGCGAGCATAAGCTCATCTTCTGCGAGGCATGTGGTGTAAATTTGATCAAAAGCGTTGGCTGTTTTTTTTCAGCTGGTGAGGGCATTCATGTCAGGCACTGTGAAAAATATGCCGGAGCTGTTAAATCTTGAGTACAACAACTTCTGGAGACCATTAAACTCTCCGATCCGAACCAGCTGCAACTCTGGCAGCATCCTGACGAGGGTACGAGTGTCACAAATCAAACCATCCCAGCCTGAAAGGAACGAAGTTCAGGGGAAAACACAGAAATAACGAAGGGATGATTTTGAATCGTAATGATTTCACACATTTGTCACTGTCACACAAAAGGCCGAACTGAAGCGTTTGGCTTCAACATCTCTGTCCTGATCGCTGCTCTTACGCTAAAGTTTTGTTTTTCAGAACGTTGGCTAACGTTTTCTAAAAGTTATATATTTAATTGATCAAAAACGCTTTTTAAGGTTATATATCATGTCAAAAACGTTATTCTTAATTATAGATAGTGTAGCGTTTTAAAACGTCAATGTTTGGAATAAAGGGATGCTGATTGGTCAACACATGTTTATATATTAATAGCTTTAATGTGAAACACCTGTTCACACCCGACTAATGTACACAATAATATTAATTTTTAATATTTCAAGTGTACTGTAAATGGAATACATGAGCGATCAAGTAAAGTCATATTTACAGATGAAGATCATCGTCTAGACTTGACGTGCGACAGCGTAAATTATTACATAGTCAATTTGGTTAAATTGAAATAGATTTTAGACTATTCTAACTTTCTCACTTTACTTAGCTAAGATCTTTAATAGATTGTTGTTCCTCCTTAACATCTGCCAGCATGTGTAGGATGTGTTTGTGTGTGTGCATAGTGCTTGTGCTCTCTGAAATATTAATGCACACAGTCAGAGTTTGTCAGTTCTGTGTGTTATGTAGGGACTCGTATTGTAAGCACTCTCTGATCACTTCATTTGCCATTATAGCCTGTCATTTAATGGGGCGCCTAGACACAGAGTGGGATTTATTTCCCCCGGTTGTCCCCACAGAGATGCTAATAAACACGGGCTGAATGCTGTTTCTATCTCCACAAACACTTCTCAAGATGACTGTGGGTAATCTGACACATGACTTATTACTCTCAAATCTTATTTATATTACGGGTGCCATAAGCAATTTCAGCTGTGCAACTTTGGCACACGCCTCCTCTTTCCAAAACCCCGCCCCTTGTTATGAATAAATAATGAGCCACGCCCTCAACTTAATCTATAAAGACAGGTGTGACAGCAATTCAGTACTAAAATAGTTGCTTACAGCATCTTTCATGATTAAAAAATTATAGTAACGGGTCTCAACTTTAATTTCTAATTTCAACAATATTTTTGGCATAATTAGAAAGATGTATTTTTAATATAAAATTAACAAAACAATAACAAATATCTTAAATTTTAGTTGTTTTGGCCTAATGAAATGCTTTGATTTATTAAACAGAGTCTAAAACTTAAAACAGACCATGAGGTTTAAAACCCTCATATCTTGAAATGACAACATGAAGGTTTGTAGTAGATTCACAGAAGAAAACACGAGAGCAGAAACGTCACACAGTAGCTTTTCTTCCAGACCACTTTAGAAACATTAACTTCACCTCACACCTTCATCGGTCATCTGGGTCTCCATTTCTCTGAGGTCTCATTTATCAACACAGCACCAGAAACTCCTAATCAATGCCATTACTTCAGAACTCTTTCCTGAATCCAGAGGGGGTCACCAGCGGGGTCCTGCGGCGGTCAGACCGCGCGCACAAAATGAGGCCAGGCTCAAGTTCAAGGTCGAGGGCCAAAGGTCAAGCTTCCAGGGAAATGGGCCCAGCTGTGCAGAGATGTGGGAGTGTACGGGCTGAACGTGACGTCCGTCTGGACGGTTGACCAGTCGTGACCCCTGCCTTTGTGCTTGTATTGGTGAGTGGCGGTTTCCTTATGGTCCTGTGGTCAGATGCCGGGCTCTGCCAAGCTGCCAGAGAAACAGGAGAGACACAGGAACACAAAGGAGACGCCTATCGGTTCAAAATAGTGGACAGAGGTCAAAGACAGGGCAAAGAGAGAGGTGGAGCGGTGAGTTGATCTCATGAATTAAAGTCTGGTAGCCATATGAGGAGGTCACAATACTGTACGCCGGTTCAGAACACATTAAAGGCTTTTAGTGGCCTTTAGTGGCCATGATGGCTGTCCAAATAATCAACAAACTATTTTGATCATCCACAAACTGTGGGGTGCTCTGCAGTTTAGTCTGGTGAAATGGAAATATGTGTAGCATTTCTAATGCAGAACAGAAATGCATTTTGTTTCCCTCTTATAAATCATAAGTTAGTAGTTTGATGTTGCTTCATAAAAGCTTGTATTTTAAAATGTGGAGTTGATAAATTGTTTTTTTCCTTTTCCTTAGCTTGTTAACATGGCCACCAAACGTTGTTCCTGTAGCTCAACCAGTAGAGCGTTGCGTTAGCAGCACAAAGGTTGTGGGTTTGATCCCAGGAAACACAAGTACTGATAAAAATAAAGACCTTGAATTCACTGTAAGTCACTTTGGACAAACGTGTCCACCAAATGAACACATGTAAAATGTCAGTGTAGCGTTTACAGGCTGAAGAGGTGAGATGTTAGTCTCACTCGTAACATTACTCTGATGCTTGCTCACACGATTCCCAGACTGATGCAGACCACCACGATCTGACAGCGATATCCAGTACGCTGTCCAGTGGAGGGCTGGATTATTCTGGAGAGAAAGAGCTGTTTATACAGTGTGGATTGTAAGTTAAATATTTCCATTCAAAAGTGTTACACTGGGAATATGAGAACATGCTCCGGTCAAGATTGTGTCAGATCTCTGCCAATAACAGAACACAGGAGAAGAAACCAAAGCAAATTCTCTCCAGATGTGTATGTGGAAAGAGCAAAGAGACTTTCTTTTTTAAGAAATTATAAAATTGTATATGGTTCAGTTTTATTTCTGCTCTTTCAATGGGGCTGTTATTCAGGCTTTTTGCAAGAATGTAGAATTTTGTAGCGTTTTTTTGACACCGATGACTCTGATAGTGTATCGACAAAATTACATTTTCACAGGTTTTAAGGGGAAAATGAAAATGAAACATCTGTCATGATTTACACACCTTCATGTGGTTCTAAAACAGTATGACTGTTTCTTTTTTTTGTGGGACGCGCAGCTTGTGTTAGTTATTCACTTTTTTATGACAAAACTGAATGGTTAAAAAACATTTACAAAAGTAAAGAAGTCGTGTGATGCATAAAATCCTTATGAATATTTTCTCGTCCACTTGTTTATTAAATATAAAATAAAAGAATTTAATTTATGCATAACATGCATTAAATGTTTTGAAGTAGGTCTATTTTTATACTACGGTTTTATATTAGGCGTGGCTTGGGAATCCTTATGCTTTCAAAGCTAGCTTGCAATTGTTGCAATCTAATCTTTCTTTAACTTTATTGTGCAATTTGGTTGCTAAGGTGTTTCTAGGTAGTTGCTATGGTGTTGTGGGTGGTTGCTGCGGTACTCTTTAACATCTGCTAATACATTGTACATAGTTGCTAAGAAGTTGCTGGGGGTTGTTAAAGTGAAAAGACTTGTGGATGGTTGCTAAGCGGTTGCTAAGGTGTTCATAGTGGTTGCTAGGCCATAAGAACACAGAATAAGTGGTAAAACAGAAGGATAAGACCACAGTTTGGGCTTCTGGTGTTTCCACCTAAACCTTGTTCCTCCACACAAGTGTGAACTTACTCTGTAAACACAAAATGGGAGGTTTTCAGACCTCCTAAATGCAGAAGAAAAATCAGCTGCTTAAGAGAGTTTTTCGTCTTAAAGAAACATGTTTCTATCCTAAGCTTTGTAGTACTAAAGGGCAGGAAAGGCAATAATTACCACGGTTGGTTTTATTATTTGTGTTATAATGGAAGTTTAACATTTCTGGTCTCTTCCAAACGTCTACACCATTATGTAAATTATCTTCGATGGCGAGGTCACAGAACAGTTCTGCACAGACCACCTTTGTCTCGGAGAGGAGCGTGTTTAGACCGCATGAAACCTGACAGGAATTTCATTTCTCTGTTCCCTTTCCTTTCCATTTTTTATACATTCCTTGTCACTTCAGGTTTCTACCTCTCCTGTCCTCCGAACAGACCATTTATGTCAAAGAAAGAGGCGGTTCATTCTTTCAGACAACATTAAAGCTAACAGAGAACGTTCTCAGACGTTCTGGCTAACGTTCTAAAACATTCTCAAAAGTGTTTTTGCAGTAACATTAAAAGAACTTTTTTACATTGTGTATCATATCAAATGTTATTCTTAAGTTAGTGGAACTTTTAAAAAACATTATTGAAAACAGTTCAACAAAGTGAATGTTTGTTTGAAGGTTTTTATAACCAAACAAAAACGTGGGCGCTTTCCTAGAACGTTTGTAATGTTTTTAAATATTTTTAATCTTTCCTAGAACGTTTTCAATATTAATGAAAATGTTAGGAAAACATTCTTACAACCAAAAATGGTTGGATACTCTGTTCTCTTTCTTTTCTGTTTTTAATACATTTCTTGTCACTTCTGGTTTCTTTCTTTCCTGTACTCTGAACAGACCATTTTTGTCAGAGAAAGAGGTTGTTCATTTCTTCAGACAACACAGACCCAAATCTAAACCTATAATCTTCTGGAAAACCTATGATTCCAACCCAAGCTATATCCTCAGAAAACCCCACATTTCTCTGCCATGCTTTGCAATCTGTTGCTGGTGTCAATATTGCAACAACTGAAGTCCTCACTTCCTGTTGACCCTGGTCATGTGACCCTAAGTAGGAAGTTAGTGCTGACAAAGGTGCCAGGTGGGTTTGGCTTTCTTTGGTTCTTCATAAAGTGAGTGTTGATTGTATTGTTTCTTTCATACCTCAGTGATCATCGCGGTTGAACTGAACAATAGTTAATTCTCAGTGTTGGTTTTTACATTCACCAAACACTGTGTTATCAGAGGATCCGCTCTGGTTAGTTCTGGCACAGAAGAGACGCTATTGTTCTTTTTTGTATGTTTTGTTTGTTTTCAATGTGAGGACACTTTTCATGCATTTGGTTTTAAAAGTGGATGTAATTTCATTTTGATTTTCCCGGTGGAAGTGGGAAGAGGTTTACCTCATTGTTTATTTCCTGTTTGCCTTTGTTTCCGTGTGTCTGATATTGCATAACCGTTGATGATCTGTAACATGTTGAAATGTAAGTACAACATGCATAGGAAATTACAAACAGGAAATGAGTCCGGTCAAGAGAGTTTAAAGCAGTTTCAGGGTAAACATGTAAAGTCTGAAGGTTTAACACTGTCAGGTTTATCAAAACCATTCTTGCAGTAACATTATTAGAACATTTTCTAACATTATATAGTTTGAATGCGTTGTTGACATTAAAATATAGTATAAAGTGTAAAAGTTTCTTAACATTGTTCGTGGAACAATTTAGAAATTTAACAAAGGTAAAAAGTTCAATCATCATTCAAAAAAGATTTCAAATACAATTAGCTTGTTTGTGTGACAAACAGAAACATATTACATTCTGTTCCAAACGTAGCATACTGCCTCACTGTCTACTGCCTACCCAGGCAACTGTCTTTTAAGGCAGTATTGTAACTCTCTAAAGCTTTGAAGAACACCTTTTTTAGAGTGCACAAGAAACCCTACAACACATTTCTGTGTGTATTTTTTAATGTGCACAAGTTGATGTCTAGATGTAGAACATACAGTATCTGCAGACCTGAGCGCATGTGAGGACAGTGAGAAATAACTGCTGCGCTGTGAGAACTTTTGGTCTCCATCGGCGTGGTCTGGAGCTGAGATCCAGCAGCATATGGACTCTGAGAGGAATCAAAGACTCTGTGATAAGATCTCTGGAAGCTTCAGCTAGTAAACAACACCATAAAAGTGGCTTTTGGGGTGGAGCGCACGAGAGAAATTTGAAGCAGTGCCCATCACCAATAAAGCCACAGCTCTCTCTCCCTCTCTCTCTCTCTCTCTCTCTCTCTCTCTCTCTCTGTGTGCTGTGTGGGTCGATCGTTTTTCTTCTCATTGTTGTCTTCACTGTATATTGAGAGGTGTGAAACCTTCACAGCAGTGACACAGTGAAATGAATAAAGCAATGAATGCAATCATGCGTGGCTGAACTAATATAGATGCAGCCGCCCTCACATGAAGCCGGGAGGAAACCAAAGGCCCTTGTTGGTGGTATTGAGCTTTCCGCAGCTCTTCCAGGACGTTTACAAACGGCTCGTACTGTAGTGACAGAAATACACTGATGATCCTGTAAAGTCACACTCAATAACGCCCCCTAGTGCCTGTCTGTAGAATACAAACACCCGCTGGAGCTCCTGTGTGTCGTCCAGGTCTTATGCATGTTAATATATTGGTTAGTAGTGAAATCCAAGTAAACACAGAGTGACTTTTGAGTCATTTCAATGCATTGGTTTAATGTTTTGGTATTTGCTTATACAATAAAAACAGTAACACTTAACTTAAGTTGTTCTTTCTTTCTTTTACCGTTTAAAGTGTTTTAAACTAAAGATTTTGGAAAAGTCAGTCAATTTATTATAGTTATTATAGTTTTTAGATCACTAATATCTTTAATTATCAGATATTATTGGTATAAATGTATTTGGTTGTGTTTGGTGAATTGAGTTGGTTTGTCTAACTTTCCGCTCTTTTGTGTGTTTTGTGTGATTATATCAACATTTTAAAACATGTAACCCAACTCAAATCTCCCTCACTAAGCAGTAGCCGACTGTAGCTCTTTAATTCCCTCCATCTGTTATAATCCTTTTAACTAACAGTTAATGTATTTTTAAACATTGCAGTTTAAAACATATTGCATAACAGCAATGACCCTGTATATGATTTATTAATTTGTATATTTATGTATCGTAATGTGTCTGTGTGCCTGTGCTTCCGGCCTCTATCAGATGTAATTGAATAACTTACTGTTATGAATTAAACTGTACGTTTAATTCATTGATTTCACAATGATTTGACTGCAGTTTGATGAATTAGAAGCAGAAAGCGCAGGACTGTTTTCATTTAATTTGCTCCGATTTCATATTCTCCCTGAAAGTCTCATTCTGAAATGTCACGCAAATTAAAGACACAACCAGAGCTATTCTGCAGAAACGAACGTGTTTTTGGAGAAAGACTTTCACAGACATGTAAGGTTTGATATTTCAGGCCATCTTGTCATAATTAGAGGCTGTTATTGCATCTGTCTGCAAATAAAAGAGAAAACACTTCATGTGATGGCTGTCTTTTCTCTCATCTTTCTTTATTTAAGAGATCCACTCTGCAATTTAAATGTCTGTCATACATGAAATCTTGAATTACAGTATAGAATGTAATGCTTTTATTTTTTTACAGACTACTGTATTCATTTATCTATCCGTTTGGCAAATGTTTTTATCCAAAGCGACTTACAGCAAATTCAAGTTAGACATTTTTTTCAGTGCACGTGTTCCTTGGGAATCTAATCCTTGACCTTTGACATGCCGTTCTACAAACTGAGCCACGTAAGCTTACGAACGGAGAAGAATTCTCCTGAATTGAAATTGTAGTAGAACGTACAGGAAATGTTCTTAAACGTTCACGTTTGTAGTGAATGTGTTGCAGCGAGAGAGAGCTGGGCGTGTGGTTTCAGGTAACATTTCCCACCTCCAGCACACAGAAATAGAGTTGTTTATTTCATCCGGATTTCTGGTTTGCACGTGTAAATTACATGTCGCCAACATTAAATATTAAACCTAATCAGTGCTTAATTATTGATGCCATTGCTTTTTATACAGGAGTGCCATTGGTACTCGAGACATTCAGCAAAGAGCCTTTCTGCATTACTGTATGTTTGAGGTTAAGGTCTCTGGCCACCAGTCCCACTCATTTCTCCTTGGTTTTCTTGATTGATGATCACAGGAAGTCTGTAAAAGAGTGCCGAGCGATGAAGAACTGGATCAGGTTGGGCAGTTATGACTGCTCAGAGTAGCTCACAGGACGACTAAGTGCCCAAGTAAACCACAACTTAGCGTTTGATGTGCACACTTTCTCTCTGGAGCTGATCATCTGTAATGATCGGCCAGGAGTGGTTGGTGATGGAGCAGATGGTTACCCACAATGCCCTGCAGTGGCTCGTCCTGCCTCAGGTGGAGATGTGTGCATCGTGTTCTTGGCTCTAACAATTATGGGATGTTAGTCAATAAACGTATTAGAGACAGGAACGGTCCATAACATCGGTGTGAGGGTTTGTGAGACTGTTTTTTTAGCATCGTTCTCTTCAGAGTATTAACACTGAAGTCATTTTTTTGTTTTTACAGTGAGCAAAAAGAGCTGATTGCAAACTGGCCCATTAGTTTTTGTATATAGTTGTTTTTGTGTGTGAAACAGAGTTAGTAAAATGTGTGTGCAACTGTATGAGTTAAAGGCAGAGTACAAGTATGGTTCACTTAGTATAACACAATGTTTGCCAGCGTCTTATTTCACTTTCATTGCATCTGTGCTCCATGCAATGAAAGTAAATTGTGATTGAATAGTTCCTGTAGCTCAGTTAGTAGAGCGTTGTGCTAGCAACGCAAAGGTTGTAGGTTTAATTCCCAGGACACACATACTAACTAAATTTAGAGCTTGAATACACTGTAAGTCACTTTTTTTTTTGCATCTGCCAAATGCATAAATGTAGATGAATATTTTTATTTTCTGATAGTAAAATCACAGTCCTCTTTGCATAGAAATGTGGCACACTACACATCATTCCTAATACATATATCAGAAAGTAAGACCTTCTGTGTTTTATCTTATGAATGACTCTTTTCATCTTTGCCTTGAAGATGGCATGGCCTCAAAATGTGTCTCTCTGGTGCTTATTTTAGTTCTTCCTACTAAAGCAGAATTTTTACATCTTAATCTGCGAGATTTGCGGTCGCTGTGATACGAATTAAAGAAAACATTTATGCAACGTCTTTTCTTCGTTCATGCCACAACTAAAAAAATCGGAAACTCTGTCCACATCCCTGTTTAGACTGTCGTCGGTTTCTGTGAAGGGGAAAAATGAGGCAAGAAATTGAGGCTGAAAGCATCTGAGGTTTGTGCAGGTATCTGAGGCTGTCTGTATGGTAACCGTGAGTGACCCCCAACACACACACAGAAGCTGTGTTAATATTTATGTCTCTCTGATGCGTGTGTGTGTGTCAACCTATGTCGATTTAGAATCTGGATATCTATGTCCGTGTTGTGCTACTGTGTGTGTGTTTGTCGGCGCTGTCAGGTCATGTCTCTCATCCTGGCGGTATAGACCACCCATACAGAGAAACTGAGTAGCCCACTATTCACGACTACAGCCCAGTCTCACCACAGTGGCGCCCCCTTAACCAGTCCTGACATACTGCCCACAGGCTGTGTGTGTGTATGAGGTTTCATAACATGCAGAGAATTGACATTCATGTCATTCTTTTATATGGAAAGTTTTTGAATTTAGAAAACTGTTACAAGTATTTTCAATCAGTGTTTTGTCATATTAGACTGTTTATTATTGGCCATAAGTCTGTCCAGTAATAAAATTTGTACCAATTGTATCAAACTGATATCTTGTAAATGGTGCTTTTCAGATAGACCTGCCCCTCAAGTCCTGTGTCAGCCGATCAAATGACAGATATCAATTTCTGTGTTTAATATATATATTAACCCTGAGTAGTGTGTGTTTCTACTCAATGATACCTTCTTTAAACCCTCTGAATAAGTCAAAGCAGGTCTGTGAACGGCTACAGAGGCCCTTGAGGGACATTTTTTTATTTCAAATTAAGGACAAATTAAGAGTCTCCTTTCAGTCTCAGTGTGGCTGTTGCGTACATGCGTGTAATGAGCAACCGGCTTTAGCGTGTTTATTGCAGGATGTTTGTGGCTCTGTGGTTAGTTTGTTCTCTATGGAATAATCTGCTAAGAGTAATGACAAATGTGGACGCATGTATGTGCGAGTGCGGCTGTCTCTGCGGGGTTTGGCAACCTATAGCAGAACGTTCCATGTTCATGTTGCTCAGTACATGTGGTTCTCCTGACAGTGATTGGGGTCTTTAGGGTTTGGAAAACATACAGTCATTCCAGGGAGGGCTGCCCACCTCAATTCATGAAACCTCAAATGTGAGTGTGGAGAGAGACCCCAGAGGACCCTCACAGTGTAACTATTACACCTCCTCTGGTCGGATGTTGACTGGGTGGTCTCACCCAGCGTCACCTCTGGTTGATGAAGTTAATGTGGGCGTGAGACTGTTGGCATCTGTGGCTTGTGTTCTGGTGGGCGATGGATGAACTTCACCAGAGAGTTTCTTTGCCTGGTGTTTGGCATCATCTTCTCAGCAGTGTTACCTTTGGTCCACCATCGAGGTTCTTTCCACTTTCAGCTCCTGTTTCTCTCCAGCTTCAATGAAAATACTTCATTTGCA
>JBAJNP010005599.1:0-21826 GCA_036877545.1 Yasuhikotakia modesta
AAAAAAAACATAAAAATGTTCTAGAAAGGTTCAATGTTCTAGATTACTGCTTGATTATAGCAGTATATTTTAAAATGTTCAAAAACCAGCCTTTCCTTCTTCAGATAAGATGGACCACATAAACCAATGATCTTCATGCTCAAAAACTCACCTGAGCTTTTAAATGTTTTTCCTGCATTGAAGTGTCTGTCTCCAAAGCTTCCAGTTCTTGCTTTAAATCTCTGATCCAGGCTCTGGTCTGCTCTGCGTTGGTTTGGAATGTTTCAGCTTGATGTTCTAAGACCTTGTGAACTTCAGCCTGGTCCTCCAGAAGAACGGCCATGCTGTGGTATCGATCTATCAGTTCCTCGCTGTCTCTGAGCAGAGGGTCGCCCCTCAGGCCACACATCCTTACAGTGGACAACAGGTCACGAAACTCCTCGATGCGACCACTGCAGATCAAAAGTGAAAGTTGCCGTTTTAATGGGCACAGAGCATTAAGAACCTACTTCCAAACATCTTATAAGAAACATTAAACATGATGCAGCACCTCTCCTGTTGAAACTCTTCCTGTAGATGTCTAAGTTTCTCTCTCTCCGTTGGCACCTCCTCTCTCAGCTGAAGCCAGATCTTCAGATGGTCATGTTGCTCTTGCAAGCTAAACACAAAGAGATACATAATCTGATGGAATGATTGCTGGACAACAGTAAACACAACCACTGAGGTACGATGAGATCTCAGTTCCACATACTTGTTGAGGTTCTGGAGGAAGTCTTGTAGCTGTTGATGTCGCCCCTGGCAGTGAGCTTTGAGAGTGGACAGTTCTCCTTCCTGTTCCTGCAGCCATGTGGAGAACAACGCCTGAGCCTCAGCAGGGATCTTCTCCAGGTCACTACCCTCAAACGTCTCCTTTAGCTGGGCCAGACGCTCTTCTCCTTCTTTAGAGTCCAGAAAACACTGGAGAAAACACAAATAACAGATTGTTCAGTACTGCTGTACACATCTGAGCTGGTCTCTTAAACATTACAGGTTAAGTCCAGTTTCAAAAATACAACTATTTGATAAATATTTTGATAAATATTTGATATGACATGAACCAGCGCTCACCATCAGTCTCTGCAGGGACGCCTCCACATCTTGTCTCCTCTCTGGGTTCTCAAAGCACTCATTCACAGACAGCTGCTCATCCTGAAACCATTCCTCAAAAGCGTTGAACTTTTCTACAGAGAGCAAACACAGGTCAGAGACCCAACAGAGCACCAGAACCTACAGAACAGGAGTAGGTCCTTCACACCTTTAACAGTCTGAAGAAAGCTYTTCTTCCCCTGTTCATTCTTCTGACGAATCAGCTCTTTTGTTTCTGCAATCATCTCTTTAAGACATCTGCTGTGATTGGTCAGCTCCTCCAGGGCCTGCGGTCCAGTAATGCCGGACATGAGGCCGATTTCCTTTAACAGGGAGTCGGTCCGCTCCTCCTGGTCCAATAGCTGCTCACACAGGTCCTACAACAGAAAATAAAATCACTTACCAAACGATTGATTTCTCCATCCAGCCACCCAACTAATGTTCTTAAATTGATGCATTAAATTCTCTAAACGTTCTCTTAAATATATCAAAAACATTAAAAAGTAATGTTAGTAGAACATATTTAACAGTATTTATATATTAAAAATAAAATAAATGAAGGTTCTTATACAACATAATATTAAAATATCATTTTTAATGTTTTTGTAATTGAATGGAAACATTAGTAAAACATTATTAAAACCTACAACTGTTAGCTTAACATCTATGCTACCTGTAGCTGTGCTTCCATCTGTGTGTGGTCTTCTGAAGGGACCATTTCCACTGAGGAACGGATGTTCTCCACAGATGATCGGCTGGTGTCGATCTTCTGAGTCAGGTGAGCTTTAACTGTGAGGAGCTCTTGAAACACGTCGGTGCAGTCTGAGAAAAGCTCCTTCACCTGCTCCATCTTCTTCCTCAGGTTTGTTTCCATGACCTGTGAGAGGAACAGAGTGTGTGTGAAGATGGATTTAAGATGAATGAGCAAAGAAACGTCACCAGAGAGTTTACCTGCAGCTCCAGAGGAGACTCTTTGCTCTGTAGCAGATCTTGGATCTCTAATAACTTCCTGTGGAAATGTTCCAGGTTCTCCTCCTGAATTTGGATCTCATTCTATAAAAAAAGAAAAACCAAAAAAAGTTGAAGTCTACATCACTTCAACAAGTGTTGAAATCCATATTCAGGTTAAAAATGGCGTATAAATAATCGTACGTTAAAAAAAGGTGAATAATCACTGAACAAAACAATTTTAAAAAGCAGATGTAGATGTATAAGTATTTTGGGCCGTGTGTTGAAGACGCACCTTCATGCTGAGAACTTCACTCTCGCTGGTGAAAGGATGAGACTCTGAGAAGACGATGAGTTTGGTGGACGTCCAGCCATCTACTTCTCCACCCAAAACCAGCTGCTTCTCCCACAACTCCAGACCAACACGCAAGTTATCCACATAACTGTCTGTCTTCTCTGACACCTGCCACAGAGAGACAGACCTTCTCGCATGAGAGAAAACAGTGAGCTGAAATGTTTCAACCACCAAAGATATTAAAAATAAACATCTTATAGTCAGATGAAGACATCAGAGATATGCGTTGGGTACGGGTGATTTTCATATCCTCACATCCAGCCATGAATCCACCAAACCATCTGCTTCCGTCTCAAACGGAGCCTCTGAGCAGTCAGGGATTTTCTTCAGCTGAGACTGCAGCTGTCTGCAGACGGCTCTAAACTCCTCCATCCTGGACCCCAGGCCACTGAGTTCCTCTTTAATACCAATGACCTGCAATACAGACAGAAAACAGACTCAATGGAAACAGTATAAATGGCTGTCGTGGTGATGGCCAGTAACTAAAGAGCCGGCATTGTCGTACTTGTATATAAACACTGACTGACATATCTGGGCCTAAATTGTAAATACGTGACTGTCATGAGTAATGACTGACCCCTGGTGTAAGAATTAACACAGTATGCGTGTGTAAACCACACAAAAACACCTGATGAGGAATAATGACAACATGCAATTATAAATTACAGTGAAAGGCAGTGCAATGAAACACAAGCCTGCAGTCTGACTAAAGCTGAGTTAGTCTGAGGTTTTCATACCTTTGCAAGCAGGCGTTGCAGGTTGTCTTTGCCCATATATGACGACTGCTCATTAATAGTTTGCTCCGCCTTCTGAAGGGTGTTGCCAAGGTAACTGCGACAGCTCTGAAACTTCTTAAGTAGTTCTATTAAAGAAGTGCACTGCTCCTGTCTGTCACACACACACACACACACACACACACTAAGAGTCTCAGTCGTCTGTTTCTATCAGTTCTGATCAGAAGTCTGTTACCTGTCAGATACAGCTCTCTCCGTGTCATCCCAAAAAGACTTCAGCTCCTCTTCTGCTGGGTCCGTCTGCTGTGGGGAGAGTTCTGAGAGAGTGGTTCTGATGCTCTGGTATTCTGGATGAAGTGTGTTGAGTTGAGATTGCAGATCGACCAGTGCTCGCATTCTGCACATGAACACACACATACGGTGAAGTCAGCGCTAAACAAACAGACAACGTCCTCAAAGAATCATCATACCTGTGCTGCACAGCCGGCATGGTGGGATCCTTCAGACCCTGTTTCTCCGCTGCCCCCCGCACCTTCCTCAGCTCAGCCAGCAGAGTCTTCCTCCTCAAGCCAAGTCCCTGGCTCTGCTGTTCAGTCTGGAGGTTCTTCTGTCTGATCATCAATCGATCATCTACGTCCTCCACCCGGCGCTCCAGGAGCCCCACCATGTCCAGGCAGGAAACGGGGCTCCCGTTCTGGGTCACCTCCAGCCGTGCTCCACCCAAGAGCTGGTCCAACTGTGGAGCTTTAGCATTAAGGCTGCCGACTCCCTTCCTGATTAGTGCCAGTTTAGATCTGCTGTCCTGCAGTACCGTAGGGTCACTGCTGGTGGCGCACTGCACTGATGACATGTCAAGCTCCATGGTTTGTAGGGACATCAAGAAGCGATCGAGGGCATGGGCTGCAGCGTTGCTCCTGTGCACCTGCTGTCTGAGCCGGTCCAGGCTTGATCTGTGGTTCAGAACCACCTGAGTGAGGGGTGACCGGTCCCTCAGGTCCAAATGACTGGGCTCAGAGTTGAATCTAGAGAGGCGGTCCATTTCTGTCTGGATTCTTTCATCCAAGTCCTGAGAGTGAAGGAGAGACAGACATGAAAAGTGAAAGAAGATGTAGAAGACAATTAGAAGTTACTGATAAATCCTTTCAACACTCGGGAACTGTGACATTTGCAATGAAATGTTCAGTGCTTTTGAAATAATGAACTCTCCAATCAAACATTTATCTCTGCCATAAAGCATCACAAAATTACACTACATTTTTAAAAGTTACTTTATTACATTTATCAGCAGATTCCGTACAAGAAACACTTCTAGCCTAGCGTGTCAGAATGAAATAATTTGTGTTTCCTCGTTTCTGGGTAACATTAAATTTTAAAAGCTTCATATAGTCTCATACGCCCAGGTCTCTCAGTGCGTCAGGGTGGGTCAGTGAATATCCCCTGATGTCTTTGGGTTCTTTGATGAACGTTTCTAGTCCTTCAGAAATCTCTGAGATCTTCAGATCAATGGAGCTCATGAGCTCAAGAGCAGCTCCCAGCGACTCCACCCTGACAGGGTTGAGAGACACACAACACAAGACAATTATATACAAACTAAAGGCATTATTCAGTCTCGTGCAGCCACAACACAAACGTTCATATGACAGTGTTTGTGATGCGAACACACCGGCGCTGTAACTGTGACATTTGCTCTCTCCAGCGGGCTGTGAGGTCCGTTCGGTCCTGTTCAACCTTAAACTGAACACACTGCATACACAGCGTTTCATATGCCTTCCACAGCGACTCTGTCTCGTCCCACAGAGACTGACAAACAACCAGAGAATCAGATACAGAGAAACATTCTTCTTGCACAGGTAAGTCTAGTATAATTGTGCATTTTTATCAGGCGTGTAGCAACAAACTGAAACGTAAGAGGATGTAGATCTGAACGCAAATTGTACCTTTAATTCTCTGAGTCGTTTCTGCAGGTCTGCAGGACTGACAGATTCTGGGGGACGATCTCCCAGCATGCTTTGCTCATTCCTGTTCAGCTGAGCTAACAGGGCAAACCTGCAGCTGCGGTATCTGATGATAAAGTAAGTGTAGTGAGACTTCTTACAAAATATCACATGCAAATAAATACAGCAAGACACTTAAACTCTTCTTGTGCATCTTGTACCTGTCCTCCTCTGAACTTGTTTGTTTCACCGTCTCTCTCTTCTCCACAGTTTTTGGGCGAGGGGGGATGACCTCTGTCACAGCCTAACACAACATCTCACAGTCAGAACACTCACAATGCTAAAGCTTCTGTTTACTGGTGTAGCTGAACTCACTTCTTTACATGCATAGGGAAAATGACAGATGATAACTTAGAGGTCAGGTTAGGCTGGACCTCCAATTTAAAAACCAATTTGACCAGAAAGGTTTGACCAACCTAAATGATATAAAACTAACCACCCAGTCATGCTGGTTTATACTTGGGCTGGTTAACAACATACAAAAAGTAATTTTGTTAAACATACCAAAACAAACCCTGAAAACTTTAATACCTGTGAAACAATGATGTCTTTGGGTTTCTCAGAAGATGGTGGGACCACAGGTGTTTTCTGTGAAGACGACTGCTTTGTCTGCGTCACTTGTGAACTATCAGCCAATATGAACACAAACATAATAGGAGAAGCAGGAGGGAACAGAAAAAGAAGGAGTGAACAGAAAAATGAAGCGCATTACATAATAAATGCTAGAAATACACCAGGTGCAGACAACAGGTTTCTGCAAGAACGTTTTGCCCTGGAACCGCTGCCGTTTCTCAGTTACCTGAGCTCTGACGCCGTCGCCTGATCTCCACTGAACTGATGCTGGATGGCAGCGAGTCGTCTCTCGCACTCCATGAGCTGAGCATGTGCAAGCCTGTGCGCGTCCTCCGGGCTCAGAGTGTGACACAGCTTCCTCAGAGCCTCCAGCTGCTGCGCTGCCTGTGCTAGACTGCCCTGTGCTGAAAAACACGCCTGCAGGAGAACGCGAGTGATCAAAACTCAAATACTACAAACAGACTCCTTGCTACAGAATTTCCACTTATTTTAATCTTTGTCTTCCAAATCAAAAATGCAAAGAGTTTAGAGTGAGTGAGAGAGAGAGAGAGAGAGAGAGAGAATAATTAATGGACCACAGACAGAAAGCAATTTAAACGCAGTCAGGAGAAATTCATCTCCACACCCATTCATCTTCGTCTCTTCATGCTCTGCAGACAGAGCGTCTGTAGTTTTACCTCTTCTTCTGACTCTGGCATCGATTCAGGCATTTGATTGAGTGTTTCTCTGCTAAAGTGCATCTCACATGCCTCAACCTCGCGGTTAAAACGCAGGCGGGTTAACTCGTACCTGAGCTGCCTCAAATATTCTGACATTTGAGCTCGTACACCCTGAAAATATTAATGAAATCAAAACAAACAACAGCAAGCAAACTTCACACACACACAACGGGTTAGACATAGTGTGGAGCATTTCTGTTAGATAACATTTAAGAAAGATTCAATCTGTTGACAAATTTAACTAGTCACACAGCACACAAATTTTAATACATACGTCCCACTGTGTCCTAACAGACTGCGTAAAAAACTCCATGTCCTGGAGATCAGATGAGGTGCAGAAAGCCTTCATCCCCTGAGCTGCCCTCAAAAACTCTTCAAGGAGCTCAGAGTCAAGAGCCCTTAATGTCTCCTGAGAAAAAAAAACACAACACACACGTTTAAAAAAGGGAACAGAATTTCTCATTCTCAAACAAACAATCCAGAAACATTTTAATGCTATTAAGCAGTTTATTTGCTAACAGTGGGTTTTTAATGCAAACAAACCTCCCTGACCGATGCCTGTTCATCTGTCATTCGCTTGTCTCTGAATACACTGATGGCTTCGAGGATGTGTTCCTGAAGACAGTGCTTGGCTTCTTCAAATCTGTTCCTAACCAGGGCCTGAGCCTTTGTATAAGCCTCAGTGTAGGCCTGAGGAGAGGCCTGAGCAAGAGCTGGCTGCTTCATGCGGGTTGACTGCAGCAGAGAAGGTTCCTGTACTGATAACTGGGACTTTTTAACTGAGACTTCAGACTGAAGCTGGGCCTGGGTGGCTTGGCTTTGACATTGTTGTGGAGGCAGCTGTGAACTCTGAGGTTTTATAGGAGCTTGTGGAGGTGGTTGATTCCATTGATCTTCTGGTTCACTGAGATCATTTACCGAGACATTTTCCTGATGCACTTGTGGTTGGACCATAATCTGTACACTGCTTTGTGCTTTGACCTGTGTTTGGTCTTGAGACTGCACAGGTATCTGAGGTTGAGGCATAGAGATGATTCTGGGTTGTATGGGGGATGTTCTTTTGGGTTGAGGACACTGGGAGTTTTGTGAGGGTTGCTGGAATTGAGTTTGAACTACAATCTGTGGTGATTGTTGCCTCATAACTTGTGCTTGAATGGGACTAGTTTGGTGCTGTTGGACTGCTGGTCTGGAAATGCGTTGAGGTACTGGACATCTTTGTGATTGGGGCACTGAAGGAGATTGGACAACAGCCTGTTGTGGCCGCACTGAAGTCACAGACTGATTCTTATGGATCAACACCTGAGGTTGCTTCACTTGTTGTTTAATGGATAGTGTGGATTGTGCTTTTTGTGTAGTTGCTTGAGCTGAAATGGTGTGTTTAGACTTTTGGGTGGATGGTGTTGGTTGGTTTTGGGTCAGTGGTACTGCTGGACTTGTTGGAACAGTTTGAGGTAGTTTGTGTGTCTTTGCCAGGGGTTGGTGTTGTGCAACTGGTTGCGGTTGCTTTTGCTGTTTTGCTTTAGTCTGAGCAATGCTTTTTGACTGAACATGAATCAGACTTTGAGCAGGTCTCTGAACCTCAGGTGAGCCTGTAACAACTTTCTGCAGTGGTACCTGCACACTTTTTTGGCGTTTGCCCTCTTGCTCTGACTGAGATGGCATCACTTTAGCTGATTTTTGGGTAACACTATCCCTAGGACCCTTCGGTTGAAGCCATGGTCTGTTCTGCAGATGTGCTTGGGTCTTCCTTGTTTTTATCTGCTTCTGATGTAGAGCTTGATGTTGGCCTCCAGTCTCTTTCTGTGACCGTGTCACTGGTTGACGCTGAGGTGGTGACTGGGCTGGTATTTTTTCCTGAGGTTTTTGCTGCTTTGGTACAGAGGATACAACCTGAATTACCTCTTGTTGTTTAGTCTTCATCTGTGGCTTTTTTGTTAACCGTTGATCTTTCAGAACTGTGTGTTGTACTTTCTGTTCCTTCACATGCAGCTGGCTCTGCCCGTCTAACTGTTGTTGTGTCACGGGTTGTGGGAAAGATTGCTGACTTTCTATGTGATTCTCTGTGAGATTTTTTATTCTTTCTTGAGACTGGACAACTTCCTGTGAGCTAAGATCAATGACCTGAAAATAAGTGTCTTTTTCTTGCCCATAGGAGTGCGTTTCTGGTTGGGCACTTTTATCCTCTTCACGCTCTTGTACAACAATCATGGGCAAAGAGTCACTGAATGGCTGAGCCTTGAGGACCACAGCTTGAGAAGGTACATCTAAGGGTACTTGAGAGGACACTGGGACCTTGACTGTGGGTTGAGAGCCTGTTTGACGAGGAGCTTCTGAGGGAGAGTGCTGGAATGAGCTGATTGTTTGGGGCTTCTGAGATTGAGGTTCTTTCGTTGTCTCCTGAGGCTGAATGAAGATTTTGGTAGAGGGCTGATCTCTAGAAGGACTTGTGTCTCTGCCAACCCCCAGAGAGCTCAATATTCCTACAGCTTCCTGTTGGGATTAAAATATTTCATTAGCATGATGCATGTGATCGATATGTTGTAATTGGAAAAAAACGATGCGCTTCCACTAAGTGACACACCTGTGACTTTTGAACAACAGTGCGGACCCTGTCCTGCATGGTGGATGCAATGAGATACCGCAGGGGTGAGTTCTTCTGACTGGTCATCACCATCACCTGCAGGTCCTGTTCCTCTGTTACCACCTGCCCCTCCAACTGCAGGCCTCTTGAAATCAACACCTGAGGAAGAGAGGGGAGCCCTTTAGCAGCAAATTAGCACATCGGTGGAACAGTAAACAAGCAAGATTAGCAAGAGACAGACTAGCTTGCTACCTACAAATTACTCAAAATAAAAACATAAACTACTTACATTTTTTGAGAACAAATAATTCTCAGTTAGTTTATAACGCTTAATCACAATTTCAGTCAGTCAACATGTGGGTCATTTGTCTGGTCGTCTGTGAGGGAAATCGATTGACATGCTTACCTGAACTCTCGAGTTCTGTCCTCCAATCCGGTCCTCCTTTAGCAGCTGGTGCAGCTCTCTGGCTTCAGTCTCCCAGTGTAAGAGTTCAGCCACACGTCCGTCCAAAGCACTCACACTCATCCGCAGCTCATCACACACCTGTTCAGCCTCACAGAGTGTCTGCAACACCTGAATATACAGACACACAAACATATGCATCCATGCAGAGCTGCACGTGTGCTCAGAAACACAAACAGGCGTCACAGACCCTAGATTACCCCTTAAATGTGATCAAATATAGGATTCCCATGTTTAAAAGGTGAGTGTTATATTTAATCAAACATATAGACACATATGAAAGGGAAATTAAAACTAATGAATTATATGACTTTATGCGAGTTATAGTGAGAGAGCCGTGTTTGCTTACCTCAGGAACGGCTTGCTGAAGTTTGCTCAAAGTGTCTCGAGAATCTGGAGATGACGAGAGGACATCAAAATCCACATCCTTTATCTTCTTCATCACAAGCTAAGAGAAATAAAAAGTGGTTCTAGTAAATACTGATTAAAATGAAAGTGAACAGCGTCCCACAATACAACAGGACTTCAAAGCGGTTGCGTGACAGGAATAGGTTTATGTACCTGTAGTCTCTTTGTGTAAGTACGTAACGCTGCAGAAACCACGTCCACTGGCTCTTTTAATAGCTGGTTGGCCTCCCTTATCAAAGCCTGAACTGTTTGAGGACTAGACAAACTGGCACTGGGCCCCTCAGCTAATACCTGGAACACACAACTTAGACTTAGAAGAACATTCATTGTTAGCTGGGCTGGTTTTGGTTTGAACGTAACAGTGACTTACACACTGTGCTGTTTTGGCAGCCCAGAGTGAGTTTATTTTGCAGATCTCATCTGAAATAACACGGCTGGTCTGTGGGTCCGTGACCTCAGTCAGGTAACTGCCAACGTCATTCAGATGAGCCTGACGAGACCTCCACTCTGACATCATCGATAAGGTCTCCTGGAGAACCAATCAGAGGCCAGGTCAACGCACACAAATCAAAACAGCATTAAATATACTTTTAAATCTGAAGTGTGTAATGTTTTGATGCAACAATATACAATAGTGTGTGTGTGTGTGATTTTCTGTACAGTATACAGTCTCCTCACCTCTGCTCTCTGTCCATGGCGCTGGGCGTGCGGGCCCTGCTCCAGCCACGCGAGGAGTGACGTGTGTGTGTCACAGTAAGAGTCCCACGCTGCCAGAACACGACCCATCATTTCCTTCACCATCCGCACACCCTCCAGGGTCGCCTTCACATCCGCTTCCAAACCAGACACCTGCTGATTCACCTGACCGGAGTCCTCAGCTGCTCCGACATCAGCCAACCAACAGAGAGCGACTGTTTTACTTAACACTCTTTACAGCTCGTTCCACACCAATCAAAGACATAAAAACATTAACAATCTTACTTTGAATGTTCTAGAAACATTAAAGAAGAATAAATTACCCAAAGCAGTCTTGCTGGTGTATTTGCCAGCGATCTGTTTGAGTCTTTGAAGAGCTCCATTTAGCATGGAGGTCACTTCCTGTTTGTTCACCGTCTCCTACATAAACACCACGAACGTTTCTATGACTTAAATGTTTGATGTTTTCTTTTAATAGTTTAGTTACTCCATCAGCAATTATACTGCAGAATGTAAGTAAACTCTTACATTCCAGTCCTGCATGAGCACACGCACAGACTCCTGGGAAACGTAGGCTCTTTTCCAGGAACGCAATTTGATGTTGAGTTGATCCAGCAGGTCCAACACTGTGTGCCTTTGCTCACGGTACTCCAGTTTAATACTGTGATATTTAGCTGTAACACGGATATTGGTGAACCTGCAAAATAAACACAGATCTGTTTCTGAATGCAGTTCCAATCTACTGCAATACAATAACAGAAACATGATTTAATAGTGATGTAGTTTCATTACCTACAGAACTTTTGTGAGATCATACAATCAAACTCACCTTCTCTTTATCTCCTCCATCTTATCAGATGGAACAAGAGTCTCTCCGAACTCGTCCGTGTTCTGAAACGTGTTAAATCTCTTGACATAATGAGGCATCTCCTCTAAACACACCTGCATTTACACACATGCAGAAATCAGAAACATAACAATGTTTATATATTCAGTTCTTGACACGTTTTCTCATTAAATTCAATTACGATGTGCATTCAGTATAATCTGACCACGGCAGCCCAAACACCTGCACTGACTAAACACAGATTACTCAACACTACTGTGATCAGACCGTCAGAAGTTGACGTTTCTCATGAGCTTCATCTGCAGCTCTTCTGTGATCCAGCGGATCAGCGTCTCCAGCAGACAGAACGTTCTCCACACGCAGCAGCCAGCGGCCCACAGCGTCCAGCGGAGAGGGTAAACTCAGGTCCAGTTCTGTCTTATACTCACGCAGCTACACAACACAAACAGATCTTACCACAGAGCAACACAACACAATATTTGAATACATGAAAGAAGTGCTTAACTTCTTTAAACACATGGGCAGGTGAGGTCCCAAAACCTCCTGCAAAACAATAAACGATGGCATAAAACTTTTGCAAAAGTGAAGCATTAGCCAAACATACAAGCTAAACAATCTGCAAAAGAAAAATAAGTTACGCAGGAACAGAAACAAACAAAGAATGCAAAAAACATAACAGTAATAAATTAATATTTTAACAGATGCATTATTGATAAAGTTAATAAAATGAATCCTGCTGTAAAAGAAGCTTAAAAACTGAAACACGTGTTACTGTTTACAAACACTTCATTAATTCTGCCAAACGTTACAAACGTTATCTGAACGTTATCTGGACGTTATCTGCGCCGGAAGTGACGCACACCTTCTCCGCGAGCGCGTCCCAGGCGCGTCGCAGCGCGTCCTGCCGCGCGCTGAGCGGAAGCGTTCTCCTCACCGCCGCCAGTAACGGCATCACCGGCCGCCGCTGCTCGTTAAACGACACGACGAAGGTGCGGAACGCCTGAAATAACGGAGAACGTTAACGCGTTACGTGCCGCAGCGTCACGCGTCACTGACGTTCAGTCTCTCACCTCATGTCTCTGCGCATAGCGCTCGCCCTCCGTGGAGTCCCACCCCTCCGCCAGCTCCTGATAGGCCCGATTCAACCAGCACGTGACCTCCTGAGCCTTCTGATTGGCTGAGGTCTGGAAAGGTGAAATCACGGGCACGACTGATTGGTTGCCCGTTTAATTGCTCGTGGCGTCATTATAGGAAAAGTTTTGAAACACACTTTTATTAATAAACACATGTGGAAATGTATTAATGTATTAATGTGAATTAAACCTGGATTAATTCGCACATGCAAAAACAAAAACAACTAAAGTTAAGTACTGCTAGTATTGGTAAACGTTACTAAACAGACCAGCAGGTGTGTCATTAAAAAGCCCCAATGAGAGTCACAATGAGAGTCACAATGAGAGTCACAATGAGAGTCACAATGAGAGTCACAGGTCTGCTCAACAGATACAAAACCTGCAGTTAACAGATAATCTCTAATCTCAGGATTATCCCAACAACAGCCGTTTCAGTTTCAATGGACCAGCTCTGTAATTTCTGAGATTATCCGTGTGCTGTAATGAAATGCGTCTACAGTGATCAGCGTGTTTGAACGTGCAAAAACTGAGCAGTTACTGAATAAAGAGGTTATTTGAGGGGGTGATTTTTACCCCATGGGCGGTTGTTTTAGCTGGTTCATGTGGTGGTCTGATTTAATTGGACGGGGCACAATAAATGTTGACCAATCTTTCATAATTTCTAGACTTTATACAGTATTACTGGCATCTGAGGGATTATGGGTAATTTATAATACGTATCACTCTCAGCTGCATACCTGCACATACACAGTTAACACAAGCTACACAAACAGCTTCACAGCTAAACAACAGAAAGACAAGCCTGAATCAGCCTTTATTACAGAACTGACTGACAGTTGTGGCAAATCCTGGCATTAGAGGAACAATGTACTGACACACCCTTCACCATAAAACTCATTCAGAAAGAGAAATGCAGACGTATTTATCTGAGTGAGTGAAGCAGAAACACAGATACCTGTCTCACAGGTGATGCAGAAACAGATGGAGTGATGTCAGATGAGAGATGGACAGGAGAGAGACGCTGCGGAGGAGTGAGATACTAAACCACCCCCCAGAGGAGAAAGAGAAAGAAAACGTACAGGATTATGGGTTTGAATCTGATGAAATGTCAGCAAGTCAATTATAAAAAAGTGTCTGCAAATTATATGGATGAAATGATAAATGAATGTAAAAGTGCTGCAATTAAATTATTATTTACTGAAAAGTATGCATACTTGTTTTTACTATTTTCCAGGAATATGTTTCCATGCATATAGAACAATTGCATACTCCAGTGCACACTATATAGGGTATAATTAGTTTCAATAAAGTATGATAGTGTGTTATTCTGTACATAACACAAATGTCTGTGAAGTTAATGAGTGATGAATGAAAGTGTAAATGTGTGTGTGTGTGTGTGTGTGTGTGCGTGTCACCTGCATGTCCTCATCAGTAGCTGGAGTGTCTTCTGAGTACTGCAGAAACTGAGCAACATAAGTCATGATAGATTTCTCATCTGGGTCCCGAACATCAACGTCTGAAACACAAAAACATCATTATTATATGTCAACTGGAATTAAAAAAAGCCAGTTTGTATTACAAACACACCTGCTGGATCCAGAAGTCTGGGTATGTGAAGTTCTCTTTCAGCGACATGAAAAGCCTCTTCCAGGTTCTGTCTGTTGGTTCTGGTTCGGGCTCTAGTCAGATCCACTGAGTCGGGCCTCAGAGCATGAAGTATCGCCAGAAAAACCACTCCACTCCTCCAGCTTCCCTTAAAATCCTTCACATTCAGAGTACAACCAGCCCTGAGAGACACAATCGTTTTATATAGAACTGTCAATCGAATAAAAAAGACACACTGTTGACAGCTCTAGTTTTATAGCTTTTCCCAGAATTCCAATTCCATTTCAGAAGTTTGAATTATGTTCCTCACCTGTGGCATTGCTCTCTCACCCACAGCAGCAAAGCTTTCTTGGCAGATACCCGGAACCGGGCGTGCAGGGGTGAACCGCGGGGCGGTACCGGGCTGCTGAGGGAACTGCTGGTGGAACAAGAGTCCAAACTTGCCAACGACTCCAGAGACGACTGACGTGAACTGAAGGACAGTGTGTTTGCCAGCTCCTCTATCTAAACAACACAGAACAGTCAGAACAATGTTTAAATATATAACTGACCTAAAACGAAGAACACATCAGGATTGGTCCATCAAATGGTTGTAAGAACATTTCCAGATTTGAACATTCAATTACAAAACTGTAAAATGTTGTTTTGAACGTTCTTGGAATGTTGAAAAACATTCTCAGAACGTTCCCACTGGGTTGTGACATCAGACATACATGGAAGTACATGATGATGGTCCAGACCAGACCCAGAATGATGGAGGGTTTTCCATCCATGATGTCAGAGACATTGATGTTGACCAGTTTTATCTGCAGAATGAAAGAAAACTGAGATGAATGATTCTGCTCCACACAGTCACACATTAAACACACAGAAACCATCTCACTGATTTCCTCTTGAGAAACGCCAGGGCTTTCTCAATGTTTGTTCTGTGCTGAAACGTCCCTCTTCCCTTCTCCCGGCTCTGAAACAACGAGTTACGTTTACATTAGCATTTAACAGACATTTTAATTTACTAGAATTCCAGAACATTCCAGAATTTGCTCCATCTGGATTTGAGCAGCAATGAGTGAAGTAACACACTCACCATTCTGTGTCCAGTCATCACCTCCAGCAGGTCCAGTAATCTGGTTCCGTCTCTGAAGTCACTGAAGAGATCCAGCACTGAGACTGGAGGTCTCCTCTGAAAACACACGATGAGTTTCACAGATTAAACACGAGATAAATGTACACAAAAATACTGCCTCAGATTTATTGGAAGAACAACATACATACAATAAACAGACTAAACATCAGTCTGGTAAAAAAAACTATTAATGTCAATCTTTTATTGATTTTTGTGAGTAGATGTTCAGACATGTCTTAAGGACGAACCAGCCAACCTTGTGTGGACTTGCCCCGTGTTCCCAGAACATGTCCATTAAACTTACAGCTCTAGACATTATTAAAACTTTAGATAATATTCTGTTTGCTAGAACGTCAAAAACAAAATGAAACATATTATTAATATTATAATATATATTGTTTGTTAACATCTTAAATTAATTTTATTAACAGTTTTAAATAGGTGTGTTTTACATGAACACGTACACATATATTCTCTAGTCCTGCCTGCAAGACATGAGATTTGATAAACTGATTCTTCATCTGTTCACTGTATAAGCAGCCATATGTGTGTGTGTGTGTGTGTGTGTATGTGTGTGTGTGTGTGTGTGTCGGGCAACTCCTGTCCCTGTCTGTCTTTCAGCCCCAGCCTATGTTTGAGAGAATTATATTTACCCCCTTCCCACCCCGATTCCCTCAACGCTGTTGGAGAGCATGAAAAAATGACCTTTATAACAAACCTTCTGTTAAATGTATATTTCAGGTTCAGCCACGTTGAACATATACTGTAAGCTATCTGTTATATAGCCTAGCTTAGAGTGTTTGACATGTTGACCTTTGACCCTTACCTTGGCCAGCTGGGCATTGATCCAGTTGGTGAATGTTCTCTTCTGAATCTGTTCTTGCTCCACTGAGGGAGAACGGAGAGATGAACGGACAGACGTACAGTGAGGACACACACCTGTTACAGCTACACGGACACATGACCCGCAGCATTAAATCGCCATAGGCTGATTTTAAATCACATGACCTAAAATTAGCTCTTGAAGATGAAGGAACAGCAAACAGATGTGATGACATTTTTGCTGGTCTGGTTTGACCATTTTTAATGTGTAAGATTTGTGATGATGGAATAAATCACCACCTCTCGTCACAGAATTACACATAATGAAATATAATGATAGTATTTATAGTAATGATAAATATAATGGTAATGATAATATAATAGTATAATGCAGTATTTGGCGCTAACAAAACAGATGATGAGAGAAAATTAATTGATTCATTCATACATACATTTATTTGTGCTATTAATAATTTGCATATTGTCCACATGAAATGTAATACAGACCTTATATACAACAAAGCACCAATTATTCTTACAGTTATAAAGTTATTTATCTTTATTCTTATTTTTTCCCACAATCCTTTCTTCCTCCTCCATAATGAGAGTCTTAAAACCGCTCACAGTAAAGCCCAACACAAAGTCTTGCCATAATCCTACACTGAGCTCTGAGCTGAAACTTCTCAAGTAAAGATCACTGCACACTGTTACTGATCCCACGCGACACACCTGATCTCCAGTCAGCCTGCAGAGGCTCAAACAAACTCTTATAAGCTGCTAACATGGCTGCACTCACAGGACTCGCAGGTCATTGTTAGGACGTCTCAGAAGCGTCGCTGATGACAGACTGACACACATACAGACAGTACATACTGAGGTTGCGTCGCACAGAAACAACGATGAAGATCAGATCCCAGGACCTCTGAGGTCACTCACCAGAACCCTAATCCAAAAAACTGACTCATAACTAAAAGCAGACAAACCAGAAATTTCATTTATATTTTAATAACGTGTAATTTATGTCTTAATTTAACAAATTGTAATATTACCAGCAGTTTTTTTCTATGCGTGTAACTAAAGCTAAAAACACTAGTTTTCTTTACAAAACAAACACACACACTGAAGCATGTGCAGAAAAAACAAAATGACACAAAACAACCTCATTTCAGGTGTGTGAAGCGTCTCATTAAGACTTCAGAACAACAACAGCTTCATGCTAAATCCTCCCTCGGTACTGATGACCTATTTAAACAATCCAGGAACACGATGACAGAACAGACTGGAATGTTTCCATTGAACAGAGTTGAAAATCTTGTAAGATTTAATGCGTTTCAGGAGGAGTTCTTAGATCGTTACGGGCAACTCCTGTCTAAACAACAACATCATCAAATGAAGCAGAACAAAAACTTCTTAACACAGGTGACACTTAAATGATGCATTCTGCATGACGCACACATAATGTAATATAACTGAAGCAAAACATACTACTGCACATCTGAGCTTTTATAAGTAACAAACATAATATTAAAAACTGTTTAATTCATTTCAAGTGATGTTTGATATACTTTTTAAATCTCTTTGCAACTTCTAGCCAATATTTCTTGACAATTGCATGAGAAAATGTGAAATAAATTTTGAAACAAATTTTGTGCACCTCACCTGATCTGTGTGTCGTCTTTTGAGAGCTTTCAGACGGCCGTTCAACTCTTACTTTACCAGCAAACTTCTTTTTGGTGTCTTTTAGGAGACATTATGTGTGGAGTTAAAGCCACCATCAGTCATGGTGATCGCGTGTGATGTTTATGCCAATAACAAATACACCAGAGAATCTACCATAAACTCACCCATGCCGCCGTCATCAGATTTACAATCCCAGATTTCCCTGCATTAGCGTGAAAGTGCAACGGAAGAATGTTTTATAAAACAGCCTCGTGTTGCAGAAGATCCAAAAAATTCAGTGCAAATGTGACACATGCGAATCGCACTTGAATCCCGGAAAGCATTTTAATGTAAAACTCATGTACAGTATTAGCTGTAGAATTTTAAATTACTGTAAACACACAACGCAATATTTCCCATAGTCATTGGCTAAATGTTTGAAAATTAGTGGCAGTACTGCAGGGTTTTGAAAAGCTCCGCCTTTACCTGAATCAACACACACACACACGCTCACACACACACACACACACGCTCACACACACACACGCTCTCACACACACACGCTCTCACACACTCACACACACACTCACTCACACACACCCAGCATGTCCTCACAGGTTCACTGCAGAACTACTGTGTCCTCAGGCCTCTCCGATAAACACATAATGACATTAATTGATTCTTCACACAAGGACTTTTTCTTAATCATGTTTTGAAATGATTAGGAAATTACAAGAAAGTTCTTAGTGACAATTGTTTTTTTTAAAACGTGACATTATCTCTCACCAACCCTAAACCAGCCCTGTCCTCACGCCACAACTCAACACTTCATATAAATGAATCTGAAAGAAACAAACAGTAACAGAAATAAATCTGAGCTGTAAATCCACGAGCTGTATAAACTATCTGGTGGTTTTTATCAGTAGCATCAACGCAGAACTTCAGTCAGGCCACTGAACATGTTAAATCAAAAATAATGAAACGTGTTTTCTGCACAGCTTCAGTCTGACCTTGCAGTAGTATGTGGACATCATCAATGTCCAGAGGCCGAGAAACACACTCGTCTCCTGATGTCCTCTCTGATGTCATGGTTTCCATAGAGACACGTCAGCTGAGGATGAACGGAGGTACCGCAGCATCTGTCAGAGGAAATGATGCCACAGTGAGTTAAACAACAATAACACAACAGCAGTACAGTGACATGTCAACATGTCATAAACGCACCAGAAATCAACAAAACTGCTACTGCAAACATCACTTCATTTGTTTGGCTTCACATCTATTTGAAACATACGCAACACATCCGCCCCACACAACAAAAACAACAGAAGCGTTAATATGTTGTTTTGAACGTTACAGAAACGTTCCCAACTACCAACACTTTGGTTATAATAAAGTCAACACGTTCCCTGATAGCTGGGAAAAGATTGTCTTTACTAGAAGTGTTTGTTATGGAGAAGTTAAATAAAACACAGATAAATATTAATGAGATGCATGAATGTGTTCCACGCGCAGTGCAGAATAACGCGCGTGACACCCAATGCGGCGCGCGCGAGAGGGCGGCGCGCTCCCGTCTCCTAAAATAGTTCCAAACCCAGTTTAATAGATCAGCGATCAGACACATGCGCGTAACACTCAACCTGTCAATGCAGTTTTATTGCATTAGTGTGTTTGCATCAGAAGATAAACTGTTACTATGCAAAAGGTCACACAAGATACACAAAATAAACAACAACAAATAAACCATTAACATAAAAATAAGGAATCATTTATTATAACAGAGTATTTGGTTACACAATGACCCTAAAGTTGTCCTGGGGGTTATTTTAAGAGGAGCTTTAAGTTGAACTTACAGGGGAAGAATGAAACTCTCCAAGCGTCCAGTTGCGCATAAAGCGCTTTTGCGTCGTTAACAATAACAGCATGAGATGCGGACGGTGCCGATGTCGGTGATGCGTGTATTTCATCCCGTTCCCGCAGCACCGGGAGGATCTGCCGTTCCCGCAGCACCGGGAGGATCTGCGCGCGGCGGAGGGCGAGAGAAACCCGACGCCCGCGGGTCTAATTATAACGCGACGGACCGACACGCGGTCAGATCTGGTGCCCACGGTGCGCAAGTTAGTTGTGTGTCTATTAGTTTGTGCCATTATGTTATTTTTATGATTTGTTATTTAAAATAAAACTAAATTCTCAAATACATTTAATAAAGTTTTGCAAAACATTATAGAAGGAGGAATGGAAATGCATAACCTTTAAACAACGTTTAATAAACGTATCCCACATCGAGACAGAAAACACTACATTTGTGTTATTTCACGTTTAGTATTTTATGTTGTTACTGTATAACGTGCAAAATGTCACTAATAATATTATTATGCCAAATATCTTAAGTTTTAAGAGACATTTACCTGTATTTGCGCTATAATGTATATATTCATACACCTGGCTTTATATGATACTGAAGATTACAGTGTGTTTAATGTCCATCATGATCTCAGCTGCAATTAAACTGTCTGTTAGAAATGCAATAAAGCTGGAAAGTTGTTGCCAAGTGGTCGTCATGATATAACAGATCTCCTTAAAACTGTTTTCTTTCAGGTAATCTCTCCTTCTTTCTGAAAACCTGATGTGACGGAGAGCAGATGACTGCGCATGGAGTCTGATGTCCTCCTGAACCTGTCCTGACACCTCTTCCTGGAGCCCATGAATGAGGAAGAAATGAAGACAGGATTAGAGGATGATGGTGTTCCCGTTGCTTTCCGTGTGGATGATTCTGAACAAAAACAGTCTTTTCTGCTCATTAGGTTAATAGCTGAAGTTGTGCCTGAAGGGACGATCAACATCGGTACGTGTGTTGGACCCCCTCCCTGTTTGTCTTCTGTGACACCTCATTATTACTGCTGGATGAAGATGTGTGGAGATGGACCCCCATGCTTCAGGTGGGCTTGTCAGGGTGGTTCTGATGAATGTGTGCGTGTGAGCGTCAGGTATTTAAGCAGGAGGAAGATCTCATCAGAAGATCAGTCTGTGTTTGTCACTCAGGTCTGTTCAACCTGATAAACCTGCAGCACAAAAGTGAGGATCGTGTTCTTTCCTTCAGTTTATGTAGAAGCATCGCTGGAAACCGCTGGAAACTACAATGACACTGATGTCAGAAACACACAGGTGAGACACATCAACAGTTTCTGTTTGTCATGAGAATCATAATAGAAATAAATCATTACGTTTATATAAGTTTATAATTCTCTTCGTCTGACTTCAACACACATAAGAATATGTACATAAAGTCACCTGCAGTTCAAACACAGATGGTCAGAGTCACAGACTGCAGCTTATAAAGTGATAAAGTTTTAGAGAAGCTGCAGAGGAAAGCTGATGCTGTGTGTTTGTTCCCCGTGATGCTGTGCTGTTTGTTCCCCGTGATGCTGTGCTGTTTGTTACCCCGTGATGCTGTGCTGTTTGTTCCCCGTGATGCTGTGTGTTTGTTCCCCGTGATGCTGTGTGTTTGTTCCCCGTGATGCTGTGCTGTTTGTTCCCCTGTGATGCTGTGTGTTTGTTCCCCGTGATGCTGTGCTGTTTGTTCCCCTGTGATGCTGTGCTGTTTGTTCCCCGTGAGGCTGTGCTGTGTGGCTCTGGCGCTCTGCTTGTGTTCTGGAGATGCTGAGGCGTCGCTCAACCTGAAGCGCTTCATCGGCTGCGCGGTGCGCGAGTTCAGCTTCCTGGCCCGCAAACCAGGCTGCGACGGCCTGCACATCACCACTGACGCCTGCTGGGGACGCTGCGAGACCTGGGAAGTAAGAGGCTTACATTAGCTTACATACACACTCAATAAAAAACAGAGAGAGAGAGAGAGAGAAAGAGAGGGAGAGAGAGAAACAGACAGATAGAGAGACAGAGACAGAGAGAGAAAGAGAGAAAGAAAGCAAGAGAGAACGAAAGCGGGAAAGAGAGAGAGAGACAGAGAGAGAGAGAGACAGAGAGAGAAAGAGAGAAAGAAAGCAAGAGAGAAAGAAAGCGGGAAAGAGAGAGAGAGACAGAGACAGAGAGAGACAGAGAGAGAGA
>JBAJNP010005600.1:1749-28461 GCA_036877545.1 Yasuhikotakia modesta
TGTGTGTGTGTGTGTGTGTGTGTGTGTGTGTGTGTGTGTGTGTGTGTGTGTGTGTGTGTGTGTGTGTGTGTGTGTGTGTGTGTGTGTGTGTGTGTACTGGTTTAACTTGAAAATGTTGCTCAACACCAACATTCACATTTTTTTTCCGATTCCAATTGTCTCAATGTACAGCATCCAATTTGATAGGGCGATACTCTTATACTGTAAGTGAACAGTTGTCTTATTTATGATACAATTTGGTACAGTTTATACTTAAAATACCTGAGAAAAAATCAGTCTCCTCAAAGTCTCCTCAGCTATGAAGCAGCAACCTCTAAACAATAAAAACAATCTTCCTTTGGGAAGACAAACCCCCTGATTTCAAGTGTACAGAGAAATCTCACCTGGATGATAAATGGTGGTTGAACCTTGGGGAAAGACAGTGACCTCTCTTTATTCCTCGTTGTCTTATAACATGTCTTACACGTGTATAAATACAATACAGCGTACCACACGTGACTCAAAAATCAATCTTCATATTCCTGAAAGCATGCAAGATTAATGTGTCATTTCCCAACCTTCATATAAAACCATATGAATGAACTTTAATATTAAATAGGTTTGCCTTCGGGAAATGAACCTCTCTCCCCTTCTCTCCGATGACTTATGGCTATTATACTGTTAGAGTCACTTTAATTTGTTCAATGTTCATAGTGCCATACATTCAAATATATGTTGTTCTCAAAGAGCAGAAAAGCATTGTGGGAACATCATGCACAACACAATGGTGACAGTTCATTTGTAACCGCCTTTGCCTTTAACTGTTAAAAGCAGACAGTTTGACCTCTTCCAATGAGGTTTCTAGTTTAATTAGTTCTTCAGGTTATCTGAAATTGTATGAATTTCTGATTAGTGATTCATTAGGTCACCATACAGAGGCCTGCAGGACTTTCTGTTCTCTGTGAGCAAAGATCAGTCCCTGTATCAAGGTCACATGATGTGTCAAAAGGCAAGAAATATTTCAGTGGTGATTTCTTTAGTAACATCCAGCAGGGGTTATTTAAAATGTTTTTTTTTTGTAATGACTACAGGAGACTATGTAAAGGCTATATATACTTTAAGACTGTAAAGACTATACTGCCTTTGCGTTTGATACCTTTTGTTAGCATTGTAATAATATTAAAGGTTTGAACAGTTTTGAACCTTAAATCTGTCTTAAATCTGTCTTAACTGGTTAGTGTAGCTGGTTTTCCAAATTGACCAGCTAAGAAGTAGTCAAACGCATGTGAGTGTTTAACATAGTTTAGCCTTACCAACTTGACTAGTCGGGGGACCAGTTAACCTCCTTAGACTGGTTTAGGTTTATTTTTTTCACAAAGTTTGGTGCTTGATGTTGAGAATAGTGTTGTGGGATTTTCGATTGCTTATGAAGAATCATGTCTTAAACAAATGGGTTCTGTTTCCAAAAGGTAGACTTTATTATCACATCAAACAAAGCCCAGTTGGTCTGCCAGAGCAACTAACCCTTTTTACTCATGCATTTATAGTTTCTCTTACCCCCTATATGGTGCTTTTCAGGTTGTCTAATGATGAATGGCTGTTTCTGACTATTTCTGTCTGCTCACATGTAGCTTAAGTTTTACAGCTCCCATGTATTTTTAGGCAGTGCAGATCTTCACATGAACATACATCCCTGTGTATTTTTAGGCAGTGCAGATCTTCACATGAACATACATCCCTGTGTATTTTTAGGCAGTGCAGATCTTCACATGAACATACATCCCTGTGTATTTTTAGGCAGTGCAGACCTTCACATGAACATACATGTCCCTAGCACATGGCTTGTTCACACAAAACACTATTAAAAAACTACGACAATAGCTGTATGTATAAAATACAGAAAGCTGTTGCATGTGGAAATAATAGATATAGTACCATTACCGGAAAAAGGTTAATCTGGCAACTTTATGGCAATTTAACAGGTTGTATGTGTGAAAGTGACTATAGCACAGGAAATAGCACAGTGGAAATTTTTATAATGGGCTGAGAACACAGCTTAGATATTTAAGTTACATAAAATATTTCTTTTGTTAGTTTACTACCATAAGTGTTCTTCAATCTAATAGGACAAATTAACAATACATACATTAATATTAATTTCTGCTTTAGTAGGAAAGTTTATTATTAAGGTCTTTACAATTAAATAAATCATCAATCAAAAACAAATCTTACTGACGGATTTGTGTGATTGCAGAGAGTGTGTGTGTTTGGTATAAAATCTTTGTTCTTTGTCATTCCTGTGTGGTGAAATATTAGGTGACAGATAAGTCATTCACTATGACATAACTAGACCACACAGTTGACTGACATATTCAACTCCCAAAGAGAGAGAGAGAGAGAGAAAGAGAGAGAGAGAGGGATGGAGTGAGAGAGTCACAAAGTACACAGAACATAATCACTACTCCACAATCCATACATAATTAACATGCTGCCTCTCCAATATTTGAATATAAGTTTGCACAGTCAAATCAAAGCAATTTGAACAATATTACTCCCCTAAATTGCACTGTGCAATATCTGATATTATATTTTTTCATGTAACATGTAGCAATATACTATCACCAATCCAAATATCATTTTAATGAATACAGATGACTGTGTAAAATTAAACCCAAGTGTTCTTGTTCTACATGCACAGACCCCAAAATGCTTCTTCTCCACCTTAGGGGGCTAAGAAAGAGTTTCCTGCAATAACTGTATACCAGGTTTAGGTTTCAACAGCGATTTGCCGGCTTTCTCTCAGAGCCCTTCTAGAAAATGAGATATAGCCTCTTGAGGGGACCGGTTTATCCTGTGTGCCAAAAACTCTGAATAAATAAATACGAATGCTCTGAAAATATGCAGACCCATGTCCATGGGGAAACATGGTTGTCATTTTGGGCAGCCCGTAATAACTGTCTGGACAGACGCAAGAGCTTTAGATCTGAAACCGATGTGCTTCGCTTTAACCTCACCGAATGTGAATCTGATTCACTCAACCGCATTGACTGTATCTGTGCTGCTATTCTGTGATTATCAGTTACTACTCCTGGCTTGGGTTAAAAGTGTGTTAAATGTAGCATTCGATTGCTCTGCTGTTACCCACAGGTTAAAGCACATCCGCGTTCAGACTCTAAAAATCTCATACTGCGCCTTAGGCTAACAACTCCACGGAGACGCTTGCTGAGTAGAATTATCAGAGTTATTTCAGACGCTGAATTTTTATTGTCTCATTATGATGAGTCACTGCCTCGACTGAACAAGCGAGGAACAGCGCAGGGTGAACGGGCAGTCTGAGGACACACTTCAATGGAATTAGCACCGTTATAAAGTGAATGTTCTGCGGTACAAGCCTAACATCAATTTTACTGAAAAACAGATCAGATTCATCTACGGCGTAAAAAATCAAATAACTGCATTAGAGCGTGGCGTTACGCTGGCGTTACGTGTCTCTGGAGAACTGATCAGTGCTCCTCTCGAATATTTTGTTTTTAGCTCTATTGATCCGACAGCATTTTTCTGGGTCGTCAGCAGAGGGGGTTCAAAAGGTTTCTAGACAGCTCCAGGCTGCATTTACCTCAAAGAGAGTTGAGAAGATTTCAAATAGGCACATCTAGAAAGAGGGCTATTCCTGTTGACCAAAAAAAGCATTATACTGTATTTTTGCCTCAAAAAGGATACTTGATACCAAACAAACACATGGGGACCTTTAGCTTTCCCTGCTTCATCTGCTAAGTCAGATTTAAAGTAGTTTTTTGCTGTGACATAAGCAGGGAAGATAAACATAAAAAAGCATAGAGCCCTTTGAGGCCTCAACCTGGCCTAATGAAACTTTGCTGTGGTAGTTGCTAATTCATGTCTCAGTAAATGTTTACTTACACCTCCACATGACACATACATTGAGTTAATTCATGCATGTGGGGTACAAATAAACACATTTTAACAACATTATAATTGCCCCACATTTTTACTGGTTGTGTGGCAGTAATATTTTGAAACTATCTGCATCGTTCAACTAAGAGGCATTTTAAGTTAAATTAACATAAAAATATCCTCGCCAAAGTAAATGAACAGTTTTCTGCTAAAATGCCCTGAGTGGTAATCAGACTTTATTGAGATGCAGGTCTGGTAGAGCTAAAATATTGTTTGCAGGTCTGCTGCAGTTAGAATATGAAATTTAAAGCCCTAGGTGTTAATTTAAAGGCAAGACTACATTTACAGCAGGGTGTTAACAATCCAAATATACATGAAATCACAGGACTTTTTGCATTGCTGTGCAGTTTGTATAGAAAAATAAAGAAAGTGTTAAAACTGAGGCATGTTTGAGAAAGTGAGAGGAGACACCGTGATAATGATTGCTGCTCTCAACTGACTTTTTTAAAAGCTAAATGAAACCTACAGGAAATAAAATTTCAAACTGTGATCTGAATTCCTGTTTAATTGTAAAGGTTTAATTGTTCTGCGTTAAATCACACCACTCTAGCTACAGTTTAAATGAGCTGCTGATGACCAATCGAAAGGCATGATGGGAAATATCCTTTTTATATTTCTGGGCTGAAAGAATGTTGCCCTTCTGCTTGTAATTTGACTGCAGAGGCAATGCATGTTGATGAACACACACATACACACACACACACACTACCTCAGCACATTTGAGCTCAATGTTAGATAACCTTTGATACAGTTACAAGATTTATACATGCTGAATTTGACTTTAGGAGGGCAGTAAACTACGTCTGCCTTTATTTTTCCATCTGTCTGTCTGTCTGTCTGTCTATGAACATGCACTCTGCAGTCAAGCGTGTGAAGAGCATTACTGTATACCATATAAGGGCTAATTTATTTCCCACAATGCCTCTGCTCTCGTCAGGTCACACAGGGGCCATGGCTTGCGAATGGCTGTTGTTGGACATTGATCGCCATTCCTGATCGAGGTCACCGCAGTCAGCAAAATTGTTAATTCGGTGTGAGAGCAAAACGTGATGTGTGTTACATTAAATTTGAGTTTATTGTCCAATGGAAATTGACCGCTTACCTCCCTGGTTATGAACTTTGATGTTTATGGGAACTTTGATCTTTTAGAAGTTTACAGTCAAGTTTACAAGTTTACCAATCTACAGTGTTATTAACCATAGCCTATTTGCAAAAGCAATGGCTTAGGAGGCAGATATCTTCATTTTAGGGAATCAGAAAGACTTCACAGTCAGTGGAGGGTATTTATTGGCTGAATGAGCGTGGGGCATGCATTCTACCCAGTGACTTAACAATCAGACCATGCAGTTTTTAAGAGGATGTTTGTGGCATTTAGCGCTAATTAGTGTGAGATTTGATATAAGGTTAAAATGACCTCACCTCCTCTTTATCTATATGGTCTCTTGTGTTATTTAGCAATGGAACTTGTATCCAAGGATGCACTGTGACCTTGGCAAAGCACAAGCTTTGAATTCTACTTTAAATACTTTAAAGTGCTTGTATAGTAAAATGAGAAAAATGCAAAACGCAAGCCCATATTTTACAATGTGTGTGTGTGTGTGTGTGTGAGAGAGAGAGAGAGAGAGAGAGAGAGAGAGAGAGAGAGAGAAAGAGAGAGAGACCCTACATTAACTTATCTTTCATTAAACAGAATAACTTTGTGCAACATCATCTGTCATCCACCAAACATCAAAGATTTACAAATGCCTGCCAACAGTCCAAAGCTAATATTAATAAAATGTTTATTTTACTGTCTGTCTGCAGAGAGAGGGTAGAATAGAAACCATAAACTGTGCCTTTTAATATCAATTACTTGCTTTTTATAAATATAAGCATATTATATCAATAATGCCTTTCACAGCATAAGAGAATTGATTCTGCTTTTAGCTTTAGTGGTTCTATAGATCTCTGCGCTGCTGGTCTGCAGGCCAGCCTTATATATTTTAATGAACTGATAAGTAACCCAGCCAATGGTAACGACTGGCTTGATGTGCATATTAATGAAACGTCACGCAAAGAGAGCAGGAAAAGTGGGCATTTGTGGAAATATTGCCATCTAGTGGTGAAAATGAGAGAGTCCCGGTGATACGTACATAACGGTGCACACGTACACCCTCTCTCCAATGGCAGTCAAACATGCTGTCAGCATTACGCCACCATTTAATGATACATGCATTATAGATGATGAACAATAATGTTTGTCTCATGAGGTGTGAGTTGATACACTGTGTTATGTGTGGTACTGCTTTCTAAGCACATAATTATATAGAAGAGATTTCTATGAATACGATTTCAGGAAATTTATTGAGTATATATATATATATGTTGAGCTTAATGCTCAATAAATATAAAACATAATTGTAAAATATAATATTACAGTGCCATAGTTAAACGGTTACTATACATAGCTAGTGGTACCTTGTAAAAGTTAAAGAAGACTATGTCAATACCTACAAAAGTCTTGTGTAAAACTTATGTAAACTGGTTGCATTAATGGTCATAAATATGTACATACGGAAAGGTGTGAAATGAATACATAATCAGGCAATTTACTGCAAAACTACAAAGTTGATATATTTAACAAAATCTTACTGTTTATCTTTAAACATCCTAAAACACATTTGGCCTCAAAAGCTTGTTTGAAAATGGCACAACCTTCCTGGTTCAGGAACAGCTACATTAATATGCACATTTATTAGCCTTAAATTAATGAGCCGACTTAAAACGGCAGGTCTACACAGTCGCTCATTTGCTAAAAAAAGAAATGTGGCCACATTTTCTTGTAACAAAACAGATTTATAAATGCATGTGTTAATAAATGCAGGCAATTGTTGAGAAATTATACTGTTAAGATGTATAATTTTTTTCCCATGCAAATTTCTTTTTGACACCCACTTAATTTGATGTTTTGAAAATATTTCATTCTGACAATTTGAAACTTTTGGTGTTCATGTTGACATGTATTCAGTATTTAAACTTCTTCCAATATAACTGACATAGCTGTCATGCAGCCAGAAAGACCGTCTGTTCTGTGAATATGGCGCATGTATAGTTCTTGAGAGATAACAAGTCAGTCATTGGTTCTTCCAGACCATTAAACTCACACACACACACACACAGTCTCCCAGTCACCACATGAATTCCTTGTAATTCGCTATGCTTTAGTGAATAGCTGGCTGGCTTGCCACCAAAAATGTCATTTATACAGACAAAACACTCACAGTCGTGTGAAAAACTCACAAAAGCACACATGTACACACCCGCAAACACAGACGGCACCATTTTGGCCAACAGCTGGACTGAAGAGCCACAGATGTTTTTGTTTTGTTTTTGATAATGCATCATGGGAGGAAACATTTGCTCGGAAATATGTTCTTCCTGAAATAAACAGAAGGAGAGTGACAATAGTGAAATATAGAAGAATAAACCAAAGTATGTAATAATGTACTTTTTGTACAGATTTTACAGGAAGCAAATAAGACAAAACCTATTTCCTGAGTCTCTCAAAGGCTCTCTGTCATGTTAACAGAGCTCATGATCGACTGTAGTTAATGCTGCTACGAGATCAACACGCACACACATACACACACAATGTGATAATGATAAGAGACTGTTGGCAGACTTGTCCTCGGGACTTGAAATGATGGAAGAAGGAGACAGGTGTATTTTTAGCAGGAGAGAATGTCTGAGATGAAGAGGAAGATGTGACTCTCTCAACTCCACTGCAAGCTAATCACAAACCCACCTCAGTAATTATGTCAATTTGCCAACCTGGTTGGTGACACACTTCACTTTGCCTCACACCTGCCTCACTTTGTATGTGATGTGTGTGAAACTGGGGCGTGCCGTAACCTAAGACATTTACCCAGATACAGAAACAGGCACGGCAGATGACAATAGGCAAAGGAGAAAGATTAAATGAATTATGCATTTAAAGCAATGAAACTTTACCACAAAATTGAATTACAATGCACATAAGATGTGAAAGATGTGTGAAATTGGGTAGATTAGGTCTGTTGAGTGTCCTTAGGGCTATGGCTTGCTATTTTCTTATAGCCTATGAGTCAAAAGGCGGATTATGCATGTGTGTGTATGTGTGGAAATGATCAGAAATAAATCTGAGAAAAAGTATAGAAAGTGTTTGTTTTTTGTTGTACCGCAAGCCCAATTGCTGCATGTCAAAATGAGTTTTCAGAAAGGTTGTCATTTTCTGCCTTGAACCTTTCAACAAAGATGGGGGGAAATTCTAATTTTGTTTAGTTTGAAAATTCATAGCTTACAAAATACCACCTCACATTCAGTAATTTCCTCCCTTAAATGTCATTGTAATGCATTTAGTTTGGAGTTATGTCAACACTCTTGTTACATTTTTAGGAAAGTAAATCTAGTTATGAGAAATTGGATGAAAAAGGTCAAACTAAATTACAACTCCAAACTGTTTATCAGCTATTTAGTTTGTAACTGTTACAAAAAGAGTTTACAACTTTAAAGTGTAAATGGACAGAGAGAGCAGAAAGTGAGAAACAGTGAGATTGCTATTCTCTTGTCTCGTCTCTAGGGGGCTTAAGTAAACGACCCTCAGTTCTCTGTTATCAGTGGTCACACAATGCTTAAATTTGCTTTTGTAATTACATTTCTGGCCTTTTATTGTTCTTAACCTAACATTTCTCTACATAAATGTCCATTTAGACCAAAGGCCAGTTTTATTACTACCATTTATATTACACTTTGTTCGCATTATTCTCACTCATTGCTCCCTTTTAATAATGACTGAAACCTCTTCTTTGGTCAGTAGGGGGCGCTCACAACGAATGCAGCGTATTTGTGAGTGACTAAAAACCTTGACTTGTTTTTATAAGCATGCTCTCTGGATCAGTATATGAAGGGGAGGAAAAACAACTGCCTACTCCCATTTTACTGGATATTTCAGGAGCATAAAACTAAATGGAGTAACACATACTGTAATTTACTGGAAGAAAATTCCCAGATGATATCTACAACCTTAAAACAAAAATAATTCAACATAAACAGAGAAATGGCACACATGCAGAGAGTCAAAGGGAGTGTATATGTGTGACATATCTGAGTTTCTCTTTATTTTGCCTTTTGTTTAACATAAAACCAAACTTGACACGAGAATACACCATTATAAATACCACTCCCACCCCAAAACATGCTTTCAGTATTTTGTCCCACCCCACCAAATAACACATACTCAATAATATTCATGTACTTATATTATACTTGTATATAACAATACCATTGGGAAAAAAAACATTTTTTCATAAATAAGAATATTTACATCAAGGCATGTTGTACTTGATTATTTTTCCAACATGCATGTATAAAAATAGAAATCTGATAGCTTTATATACATTTTTAACTTATGTATGTACAAATATATAAATATAAAGACTACAAATTGTATTTTTAAAATACAAAGATAAATACACTCACGTTGTGTACACTGTGGCCAAAAACCAGAAAATACAAACATCATTTGGATAATTAGCATTCACAAAACACATTACATCCAGAAATGCAACTTTAACGACATTTGCAGGTCTCTGTGTTTTTTTTCCTATTTATGTCCTATTTTCCAATTTCTCTTTGACATAATGTTTTAATTTTCTTGCAGAGAGAGACAGAGTTCAGTCTTTAACTCTGCCTGACATCCTGCAGGAGTTTGTTAATCTCTGCCACAAGCTCGCTGGCGTCCATAATTTCACTGCGACTGTCGCATCTCTTTCCGTGCAGATGACCCAGCACAGACTCCAGCTCGTCCTCCTCATGATTCTCTGGAATTTCCTCCATCGCAGGCAGCCATTTTGAGGAGGAAGATGCTGTTGCCATGGGAGCTGGCAGAGGGGCGGAGAGTGGAGCTGCCATCGCTGTCATGTGACTCGCAGGGGCGGGACCATGTCCAGGATTTTGAAAATGTGTATTTGCAGCCCACACTGCAACGCCCTGCTGATAGGTGGCAGGGCTTGGCTTGCCAGGCAGGTGACCCTTTCGCCTTTCCAGTGATCCCACTCCAGCCACACAAGCTGTTGTCTTTTCAGTTTCACTGGTCTCATTGTAAGAGTCTAAGGAAGAGGGGAGGAGCCTCTGGAACACGCTGTTCATTTCAGACAGCAGAGAAGTTGTTCCACACAGATCTTCTCCGTCACCTGCCTCCCCCTCTCCCTCTTCGTTCTCCTTGCCAAAGGTGGAGAAACTTTTCTTCCTCAGAGTCGACTCACCAGACTGTGGCGCTTCAGCAGTGGCTTTCTGCTGAGGGTCCTCACCGGGGATGTAGAGGTTGCTACGGTAATCTGAAGAGGCTGGGGAGGCCAATGGAGGCATCCAGCACTGGTCTGAGTGTCCCAGAACGCGACACTCTTCAGTGCATAGCTTCATTGCTATATTAAACAAATGAGGACAACAGCACAGATGGCAGAGGTTAATGATTGGTGTTTTACTGGCACTTGATTGGTTTGCAAACTGAACACACCCTTAACTAGTCAAATAAGTCTATTAAAGGCAAAATAACTAAACCAGCCCCATCCAGCTCTGCTTGTTTTTTAGAGGCTATGCAAAACAAATCAAATATGCCAGCTTGTAGCCCTCACTGAACATGTTCGCCATTACTCATTCATGTTCCAGGGACTGATTATAGCTCCATTAATTTTGAAAGGCCATTTATAATACATCTTAGAGTTAATAAATGCCCAATCTGGTGCATTTGCAAAACAGGCCCTCATTTAGCCCAGTCTCTTTCATGGAGAGAATAAATTATTAGAGTGCTGATTTACAGAAATCAATGGCACATCTCAACCCAGTGCCTGGTCTAGTTAAACTAATGACTGCATTTTAGATTTTTTTGCATTTTTTAGCATTATTTGCCATAATGGTTTCGTATGGTTTTCTGTGATGAGAGCCTGGTTTGCTTTGGATACTTTATCATGAAAGCATCAATTCTTAACTTCCAAGATATTTAAAATAATAATAATGTCTATTCTCCTATAACAGTTACTGTACATTTAGGTCAACATGAAATAAAAGTGGTATTTTATTGACTGATTAAAAGGTAATGAGTGATGTTGGTCAGTTAATGCATTTCACTTTATGATATGAAGTGAAATTAATTTTGAAATAAGGGCTGATATATAAAATATGATGAAAAATGCTCTTTCTTAACATCACACTGTTTACCTGGATGTAGTCTGTGATGTCCATCAGGGGTGAAGAGTTCACCAAAGGCTTCTCCAAGCAGAGGAGACTCCCTCCCCATCTCACAGTCACTATCTCCCGCCTCACTGTCCCCTCTTCCGCTGTCCTTCAGGCTGAACTTATCCATCTCATTCAAAGCATACCTACAGACAATGAGAGCAGACATTTGTTTATTGTAACACAGGATTGTGGGTATTTTTGAGGCTAAGTTTTCTATCTTAAAGTTCTTGTTTTTTATTCTTGTTTTATTATCCAAGGAACTCATACACATAAACATTAAAGGTATTTTTTATACTAAAGGTATAAAAATATACCTTTAATGCATTGTAAGTCTATTGGGATAAAAAAAATCTTCTAAGTGCATTACTGCAAATCTGTGTAAATGTAAATCTACTTTTCTATTTTATTGGTGTGAAAGAATTTTCCTTGGGGGATTTTTTACATAAACACAGATTTTATAACAAGATAAAATTGCCATAAACCATCAGCCTCTATTATGTGTTCTAGGCTATCCAAAAACTCACAGACTGGAACTTAAACCATCCTGCAGGACGGTCTGTAAAGGTTGTAACCAGCTGAGGTGTGATTGGTTACCTGTAGCTCCGAGTGTATTTGTTGCCACGGAAACTGGGTCTGGGTTGATACTGGCCCTGATGAAGTATGGACAGAAGCTGTGAGACTTGCTATAGCCACAAAAGAAAAGAAATAGGGTGGAGAAAATAAAGAAAAAAATGGAAATAAAAATGAATAATGGCAGACCAGACAGCAAGCCAACACAAATACAACACAAACCATGGTAGTGTTGATAGGTGGGTGGGGAGTTGATGAGGTGAATGAGGGAAGATGCTGGTGATATGGATAAATACTTAAACATGATGAAACAATTTATGGATAAACAAGCAAACATGCTATAAATAAAACAAATTATACTGAATATTATGATAGATTTATGAGACATTACAGAATTAGAAATAAAGAGTTTACACTAAATTCACATATACAAGTTATTGATTACTTATTTTAAGAATGTGCAAGATTAGTTCATGTAATAACAAGGATTATTTGATTTTATACTTTCATGTTAATAATATTACAAGAAACTCTTTGTCTTGTGATGCATTAATCATATTAAAAATATGTTTTACCTCAACAGGTGGAGTGGCATGGGCAAGTTCTAGAGCAAAGTTCTCTGGCACATGATTGGATGAGATGGTAACCAGGCTGTTGAGTGATTGGCGGCTGTGATGGCTCTGGCGGCTCTCTGGAGGAGGTGAGGCTGAAGGGGAACGGGGGTGAGCCCTCACAGGAAGTGTCCCATTTACTGTAGGAACTAGTGTGATGTCCCCCTTGTGGATCTGCCTGGCAGGTTTTTTGGGGTGGTTTTGGTAGGTAGATTCAGCAACTCTGCAGTTGTAGGAATGTCTAGGGTCTTTCTGCTCTCTTGAGCACCGGGTGGCAAACATGACCATAACAATGAGAAGCACACCACAGATGGCACCAAGAGAGATGATAATGATCATGGAGACATCTAGAGTGGATTGGTTGTTTAGGTCTGATGGGTTTAGGGAGTAGCTCTCTGGAAAGTCCCGTAGTGTAATATGGAGAACAGCTTTAGCTGAGAGTCTAATGGATGTCCCTCTGTCTTGTACCAAGATTGTAAGATCGAATCCCTCACGACCCGAGGCCTCAACGCTTCCATTGGTGCGCAACTCACATCTCCGTGGGTCAATGACAAAAAGTCCCTCATCATTACCACTGATGATAGAGCAAGTCAGTTCGCTGTTGGCCCCTGCATCACGATCAGTTGCCTTAATAATTGTTACTAGATGACCTGGCTCAGCATGTCTCCATAATGGCACCTCAGCAGTGTGGTTGCTTAGCGATGGAGAAACAATGATGGGCGGGTTGTCGTTCTCATCTAGTACAGTGAGCAGAACTGTGGCATTGCTGCTCAAAGAAACTGGGCTACCACTGTCTTTTGCCTGCACGGTAAACGAAAGGCGGCCCACTTCCTCGCGATCAAAGCTTCGCAGGGCGTACACGGCCCCATTGGATGGGTCAATGGTCACATATGTTGAAATAGAGCTGCCTTGGACCTGGCTCTCAACTATGGAGTAAGTCACCTGACCATTTGGGCCCAAATCTGGATCCGTGGCCACCACTGATGTCAAGTAAGCTCCAGGTGAATTGTTTTCAGATTTAAAGATTTCGTACCGGCTCTTTTCAAATCGTGGAGGGTTGTCATTCTCATCCTGAACCTGCACTGTGAAGTGCTTGATGGTGGATAGACTTGGTGAGCCACGGTCTTCAGCGATCACTGTCAGGCTGTATTCAGAGCGTTTCTCACGGTCCAGAGACACATTAGTCAGAATCATGTAGTTGTTCTCATAGGTCTTCTGCAGGCGAAAATGCCCATGGCCGTGGAGACGGCACACAACCTCCCCATTTACACCTGAGTCGATGTCATCCACCCGCACTAATGCAATAAAAGTATCAACAGGGGATGCCTCTGAGATGTAGGCCACCTCCTCTTTGCCCTGAGTCATGAGGTTGATGTTGATTTTTGGCTTGTTGTCGTTCACATCAACCACTTTGATGATTATCTTACAGTGTCCTGGAATGGAGTTTGGCCCCATATCCTGAGCCTGAACATCTATTTCATATGAAGAAGTGGTTTCATAGTCAAGTTTCTTGATCAGGGTGATGTGGCCATTATCAGGGTTAATTTTGAAGGTCTCTAAGATTTTTTGGGGCACGTGACTGCTGAATGAATACATTATTTTGCCATTATTGCCTTCATCTGGGTCTGTGGCATTCAGATCTACCAGCAGGGTTCCTAGTGGTGAATTTTCCAGTATGTTGACCACATAAGCCTGCTCATCAAACGCAGGGCTGTTGTCGTTGGAATCAGATATGCTGATTTTAAGCAGAGTTGAGCCAGATTTCGGCGGCACGCCAGAGTCAGAGGCAGTGAGCTGCAGTTGGTAGCTGGACTGTGTTTCTCTGTCCAGTTCTCTCATAACAACGAGGTCTGCGTATCTAGCGCCATCCGTCCGCGTCCTGATATCGATTTTGAAAAAGTTATTCCTTGTGAGCGAGTACGTGTGCAGCGCGTTATCCCCGACGTCCGGGTCTAAAGCGCTATCCAAAGGGAAGCGCGTTCCCACCGATGCGCTCTCTGATATCTCAATGGGGATGATGGCACGAGCGAATTGCGGAGCATTGTCGTTGATGTCCAAAACTTCCACTTGAATGTGGAAAAGCTGGAGGTATTCCGTGGGAAGAGTGATCACGTCGAACTCGATAGTGCAGTTTAAGTTTTTCTCGCAGAGCTTTTCCCGGTCAATTTTGGTTCCGATGCTGATCTCGCCGTCCTCTTCGCGCACGGAGAGTAATGGGGTGCTGCCCCTCTGCATAGCGCGGAACAGCGGGGACACGGAGCTCGGTAGTTTGGATAAAACGCTGGCTACGTCCTCTTTAAGTCTGGCGATCACGGTGCCAACTCTTTGTTCCTCCAAAACTTTATATTTTAAAGTTTTACCCGAGACATTGTTTGCCACAAACGCCAAAAGTATAAGTTTCAAGAGCGTTTGGCAAAGCAGCACATTCCTGCAGGATTTATTTGTTCCCATCTTTGAAATGTATTTATTCCACACAGAAAGAAAACTGCCTGGTGAGTTGTTTGGTTGCAGTTAAACCATCTTAAATCCACGTATTCAATCCCATCTTGTTCCGATGCTGTTCATTGACGTAAAGCAAAATGCATATAGGGCCGAGGACTCAGCACTCCTTCGTGTCCTTAGCGCCTCGGAGAAAGCATCGGGATTCAGATGCAGTATTGTAGCCGTAGACAGGTCTGCTCCACACATCCACTTTCCTCCTGTTCGGCTGTCTGTGTGTGAGTTGATGCGCGTGTATGTGGGAGGCGCAACTCCTTGTGTGCGTGCGCGCGCTCTGTCTGTGTCTTTGAGAGCAGTGACTGGCCCCTTACAGCCCACCGCAGACTCCGGCCCCCACCCTCTCCAAAATCCATCCAGCTCCCCCCTTGTTCCACGGCTGTACACCCTAGAAAGAAAATAGAAAGGCGACAGTATGAAGGAAATAATAGCAGCGAATTAGGTGGAGCTGGAGAGCTGATCCCGTCATAAGATGGACAGAGTTTTAGAAGTGTGCCGTAACAACAGAAAAAAAAGAAACGTTTAGAGAAACAAGACCAGAGTTTCTCGTGTCACCCTGGCACACTTTGGGTTATTTCCACCATAGTTTTAGCGTTTTAAACTTAAAAGGTAACCAAGGAGTGCTGTAGGTCCAAAACACTGCCTTAGTGCAGAAACCAGTTGGCATAATGCTGAGTATATAAAAATGTTTCATTATTTGGGCACTGCACAAAACACATTAAAACAACCACATAAACGCAGAATTTGTACTGTGTTAGACTTTGTGTTTGCCATTTTAACTTTTCTTCTCTTGCAACAATTATGTCTTCATGAAAATGGACAACAACAAATATAGGGAACGCCAACTCCAATATGGAACAGTTCATATATAAAACTGAACGGCATCTGAGCGCGTCTTACTGGGGGAGTCTGTGCGTTAACCCGCAGTCAATAAGACTTCTTAGAGGGGTCACACTCGCCCCCCACAAAAAGCAAACATGCGCTTCTGGAAGTTTCACCGCCATCTGGTTCGAACGTCCTGAAACCCAAATCAGTCATTTCATAAAGTTTGACGAGGAACACTTACATTTTCACCACACACAGCACTTTTGCTGTATGCTTTAATTTGATGAATTATATTCAAATACTTTGTCCATTAAGCATCTCAACCTTATGCGCATTTTTACAATTATTTCTACTATATATATAATAATAATATTTGTAGTATTTATATCACTATAACTTACTATATTTAATGCATTTGTCTAAAACGTAACAGCAAATGAAGAAGGTCTAATTTCACCATGCACTTGTAACAGTGTATTGTGTGGAGATGTACCGTGAGACTGCAATGAACTTCGGTTCTGTGACCTGTGGCAGTCCATCTGCCGTGGGCCAGAGCTCAGCTTTTCAGACAGTTGTTTGTGTTCCGTTATGTCGTTGATTTATATACACATACGCATATATAAAGGTGTTTGGCATAGTTACTTGTTTACTCACACGGGTTACTGTTTGTTATTTAATATGTAAACTTTAAGCGACACTTTGACTTGCAAGTAATAATAAAATTTCGTGCCTATGGGAGTTCAAGTCAGTGCGCATGAAACAACCTGAATGTTTATCCACATGCCATAGAGTGGAAAGATGCAGCATGTGTCCAAACAGGTGCTCAAGTGAAACCATGTAAAAATACAGCATTACGCTGTTTACGTAGCAGATTTAAGCGATTAACCGCATGCAATATTATAGCTTCGGGGAAGACTTTATAGGGGATGGTTTGCATAAAAATGCGATTTTGCGCATTAATGTTTCAAAGCATTGTCGCTGTTTTACTGCTTTTTTAAAGACTTGGTTTGCATTTCTTTGTTTCCAAAGTGACCAATATTGAACTGTATTTAGGCCACAGTCAAGCAGATAGTATTACAACACTAGCTCAATTAAGACTATATGGCTCACAATACGAGCAGGTTTTGAAATCAGATGGCGTTTTGTGGACAGACAGATTTGCGCTGCATTTTCAAGCTGTGGTCGTAAAGTCACCCCGGGCTGGAGGGGATGAGAGGGGATGAGAGGGAGGGGGCGTGGGGGAATTAACTTTGTCATTGAAATGAAAAGGATCGCGCACACAATAAAGCGTGGCAGGTGGGACGTCACAATACGCATAAGGGTTGTGGACACCGGCGGGGAGGCAGAGCGCGCAGCCCTCCCCAAACGGTGCCGCGGAGGGGGAAGGGAATCACGGCGGAATGCTCCGGCAACCCGGGTCGAGAGGGCACCGTGGGTGTTTGTAAAGGCACGCGAGCATCTGCCGCCTGTGTGGCAACTCATTTCCCCTCCTCCTTATTTCTCATATGTTCCTTTCTTTGCTCTTAAAAACGCACCCCCGTATTTCACCTCATCTGCCCGCAGCCTTTCTCTGCGTTTGGGTTCGTGACAGGAGGCAGACAGATCACATGCATTCGGCGTGCGTCCTTCACGAAACCTTTTTCATTGCGTGTTTTACATTTAGGGGGGTTGCGTTCAAAGGCGAGTTTGGGGTTTTCACGCGTGCATGTGCAGCAACGATAAAATCCGCGTTCAACAGGACCAACATTCTCGAGACATTAGGTGCGCACACGTGCGTTTGTTTATAGCTAGTTTACTGCTCTCAATAACATGCACTTTCTGTTTATAGTGGAGGCAGATTTATTTCTTCCACATGAGTCATGGAGAAAAAGTTCCCCTCCCACAACCTCTGGGCTGGCTAAAGTTGTTCCTTTTCTCAAACGTTTTGTTTATCTGACTTAACCATTAACAAGTGAAGGCATTTGAATTAGTTGAATGTGAAATGATTTGCTCTGGTTTCTGCACTACCTTGTGGCAAACATGAACTGTCAGCACTGGTTATCGGTGAATCCTGAATTGTGAAGGGGTTTGATCAACTAATGAGACTCATGTCAGCAATTATCAGCACTTGTAATTGGGAAGCTTGTCACCGTGCAACAGATACGGCTCTATATATAACTGTTGCCTATATATGAGGTCTGATACCTGACATATTCTATTTCCATAAATCAGCTACTATAGACATTGCAAATTGCAGTAAATCGTACTATAGGTCCTTAAATGCCTCTAAGACATTTTGCAACACAAAGTCTGCAGATAGTTAATAAAAATGGGAAGGGTGCTTACAAAAACACCAGACGCTTGATGTTCGGTGTAACTCAGCTTACATTTACAAGCCATAACATAGACACAGAGCATGAATGTTCTCTGATTTTTTTCCCAAAATGACAGCACAAGTGTGTGCCTGCAAAACAGAGGCTTATCCCTGTCCGTCTGGCAGCTGTTGCTGTGTCACCTGATCGCTTGTTTTCGTAGCCGAGCGATGCCTCACTTCAGTCTGCGCGCCGCTAGCCAGCACTTATCTTATAAATCGCTTCTCCTCTTCTGTGTTTGCTTTGCTTTCATTTCTTTTTTCTTGTTTTTATTTCAGAGTTCACAACCAACACAACTGTTCTGTTTTCAATGTTCATAGCTCGGTTAGCTTGAACCAGTTATCAGATTTCAAGGAGAGCAACACACTGTTTCTTTTTTTCTTTGTTTTGAGAGCTGTGTACTGACAAATGGAACCTCCTTGTTCTATGTTTTTGTTCAACATGGAGGAACAACTCAACTCATCTTTTTAGTTCAAGGAACTTTTTAAGGGGAACAGCTCAACAAAACACGGCAGTGCCGGAGATGGGGAAATAACAAGCTATTGTTCACTGTTCTCGACACACTTCTTTTCACAGAGCGCACAAAGACACGCACACTTCTGGGGGCAATGGTGACTTCAGCGCATGTGGGGCTCAGAGGTGACATACTTCAGATGGGGGTTCATTCAGTATGCAATGGATTTAAAGCCCCTCGCTCTTTCTCTCTCTCCCTCTGTCTCCTTGGCTTGGCAGATGTGTGGGGGTCTTTTTCGGGGAGTCTGGGACGCCTGAGCGCCACGTGTTCACAATGTCAGGCTGATTTCCCTGAAAACTCTTATGAGCGAAGGATCACCTTACACAAAGGAACAGAGCCATTTTCTGTCTCTAATACTTCTTACTCTCACTCACTTTATGTTATTTGGGGATTTTTAGCAGTTTAAGACTCGCCTGCAGATCTGCACCCCCAGATTGTACTTTGTATTAAATAAACGTCTTTGGAGCTGTGAATTTAAATTTGATTTACACGCGAAAGAAAATATTATTTCACATGCGCTAAATAGGTCAGATGTTATGAATGTAAAATATACATTGTTAAAGAAGTGTTGTAATTTCAATTTCGGGTTTCAAATTCAAAACGACGCCATAAATGCTTAAATAACGCCTTGTAAATCAGGAAACTTTTTATAGCCTGTGACAGTTTCCTGTTTTAAAGGTCTTTATGTTAAGTCCCAGAGAGTGAGAGAACCCCCCTAAGTTAAGCCTGGTAACTCTGTCTCTCACTCTAATGGGTTCAATTAAAACTCCAGACACACACATACACACCTATGAAAATAGGGAGTATGTTTATCTTTCTGGTTCCAATGAAGGGTAAAAGAGGCTAATTTTAAGGCTAGGGGAAGCGATTGACTCCCTATCCTGTCTAAGCCAAACACATTTTGGCTGTTGGTCAGCTCAGCCCTCACAAACTCTTACCCTTCTTCATCATCTGTCATTTAAACATTCATGCATTATTCCATCTGTCCATCCAGCCATTCTGTGGATTTAGAAGAAAATCAGCCTCTGTTGCTTTAAGGCTTGGAAATCCAGGAAAATGTGTGTCATTAAATACCATATAGATCCTGCTGTTGCTAGCCCTCAGTTCACTTTCCACTCAGTTTAACTAGGTTTAAGTTTAAGTTGACTGCAGCTCTGACAAATCACGTTGCGTGCAGCAAACCGGCTTTGCATTTTCTGAGATGCTTTTATTTTGATTATCTTTTGTGTTAAAGTAAACGTTTTCACAGTCTCATTAACTAAACACTGACTAAAATAACAAAATGACCATAAATCATAATGCATTATAAAAGTCCACCTGGTTCTACTTTTCTCAGTACTAGTAAAGCAATGCAAAGTCTCAAGTCACATTTGCTTTATTACAGCACCAATCAATGTTTTTTTCAGTTCCAGTTATTTTCTACATTTAAATGATACCTTTTCCTGCCAGCACTGAACATTACCTTACAGAGAAGTCTAGGGGTCTTTTAGCACTAGGCGGTGTTAGCATGTTAGCTAATTGTTTGTTTAATGAGCAATTAGCTTGAATCAGAGCGTGGTCTTGATAATTAAGAACAGCTCCAGTAAGAAAACTAATGAGATCCAGTTTCTGTAGCTAAAGCTTTGTTGACAATGTACTCAAACCCAAACAACCCCTGAGACTCATCACTGTAACTAAAGAAGAGGGGAAACACATGAGAAAAGTGAAAGACGTTGACTCTTTGTATAAATAGCTTAAGAAGTGAACAGTAGGGCTAATAGGTGGACCGTGTGAACCCTGGCTATCAGCCATTAGGGTGAAGTCGTTAATTCTGTATGCCAGGTTTAAGACAGAGGCCAAGATGGATGGGACCGAGATAGCATTGTTCAAGCGTTAAATTTGTTAAGAGGCTAAATTAAACCCAAATGGCCTGCAGTCATTCATTAACTCTTTTGTCTCTAGTCACCAAAGAGCTGCTTTATAGTACAGTGTGTCTCAGGCCCACCAATGACCAGCATTGTTTTCATATTCCAAGCCAGGTTTGGAGCAAGAAACATAAATAAAGCAGCCTTATTCATAACTGGGATGGACACTTTCCATTTTGACTGGCTTAAAAATTGTGCCTGGATTCCCATCCCAGTTCCAAATTAACTGACTCACATTCCCTCTGTCCTCTTTAACAGATTTTCTTGGCTGCTGTTTCCCCCCTCCTCCATTCTTTTAGTATTTTAAAAGAAAACAAGAGGCACACTTTAGTTGCTCTTTGTTGCAGAGCACCCATCACATTTAGCAACCCCTCACTCAAAAACACACACAGTCCCTTATGCCAGCCACTTATTTAACGCTCATCCAACAGGCTCCCCCAGCAGTGACAGAGGGCATGCCATTAGAGGGGCCCTCTGTGGGGGATGGAGTGCTGACACTCATGTCTGTTCACATGCTGATGGTTCTTTGTTGAGGAACCGAGCAGGAGGTCTGTTTCAGCACCCCTCCCAATCTGACACACTTAGTAACTTTTGTATTGGCTTGGGCCCTTTGTCAGACTTCACATGACCTTTGACCCCTCACTCAGCCACCAATCACACACCCTGAGAGAGAGGGCCAGCAGGCCGAGAGAATAAAGGACAGAAGTTGCTGAATCACTTTATCACACACACGCCACAGCTGATTTTTCATCGTTTTAGTCTTTTTGTCAAGCTCATTTTCTTTCCTGAAGCAAAATTGTGGTCGTTAACATGAGGGAGAGATTTTTAAAGAGCTTGTTATCGTTGTTATTCCTCTCAGTGAGAGAAGAAGGAAGTACAGTTTCGTTTTGAACATGGCTTTCAGACAACAGCCACTAGATCTCGTTTCTTTGCATCTTTTGGGCTTGAGTGTTTATCATTAATGAGCTGACGCGCTTTTGAAATACCCAGAGAGAGATGTTACACACATTTCCCTTTCTTCAGTGATTAAGCGTGGCTGTAATTAGCAGACTGTGAGCATGCAAAGTGCTGAAACGTAATCTTTGAAAATCAATATATTAATGCACTGATCATTAGTCATGTTGCTCAAATACTTTTTATTCTTTTCAATAATTAATTAGCACGTATCGTATCAGCCGCGTGAAACATTAGAGACCGACTTGTTAAAACAGAATTATGAGAATAAAACCTCATCCTCGTACATATGAGATGATTGATGCTTTGTTGGGGAAATGTGTAATCTGTCCTTTAGTCTCCATCTGTCTTGTTCCTTTACAGATGCGTCTGAGCTTTATTAGAATAACTGTGAAAACGTACAAAATTGCTAAAGCATTCCAAGTACAGCTATTGCACATGAAGCGGGAAATAAATTAAATATAACAGAAAATAGAATATGAATATTTCCATTTATTGCTCAGCAAAATCAGAGAGTTGCCTCAAGAAGATGAAAGGAGTTCTGAGGCAGAAGCAAGAAAAAATGAAGTGGTTCATCTTTCACTCTTCCTTCTCTGCCCTGAAAACAAGCCGATCAATGGAGCCCTTGTGGCCTACAGAAGTGCAATGATGTATCAGTTTGTCTGAAATTAAACGCTTTTTCGAGATTCTCTGTTTTCAAAGAGCAGTAATGATGTGAGAGGGGAGCAATGGGAAGCTCTTTGTAACCTCCCTTGAGGATGAAGTGATGGAAGATTACGGTAGTGTGTGGTAAGATGGAATTCGCTTTCATAACTCAGTGTAACATACTTGGACACAGCAGTCGTGTCTTAAAGTGAACTATTTAGTAATTATTTGTGGTATTGTCTATAATTGTCTAGACAAACACCACTATTATTATTGGTTCAAGTTGTATGAGAATTAGACTTTAAGCTTTGTTTGTGCTGTGGACATGAATAATACCTCAAATTGTATGACTTGTTAGGGAGAGATGGGCTGTGTGATATGATTTACTTGTACTAGTCATCATTTAAATCATTTACTTGTACATTAGTACAAAAATGTACTAATGCTCATCTAGTACATTTTTGTAGACATACAAGAAGACTTAGTTATATATTGGGACCTAGCAAACATATGGATGGGCTCTTGTGCCTTTTATGCCATTAAGCAGTCACTCTGAACCTTCATACAGCAACAATACAACAACCATTTAAAAATGCCCTGGCAACCAGCCCTAACTAACTAGCATCATGGTGGCATTGTAAGCCACCCATCAACTTTTCTTTAGAAAACGTAAAACTCTGCTAGTACAGTAATAATGCACAATGCACATTTCTGAGGTACACAAGTAGCAATCTAAGCTGTGTCTTTGCACAAGTTGTTTCTTAAAGCTTGTTTCTTATTTTTATTTCTTTCTCTCTTGCTCTCTCTAGGGTACAGCATAGTAAGCATCCTGTCAGTCAGACATGCTAAGAGTTTAGAAAACCCCAATCGCTTCACACGTTTACACACACACACACACACACACACACACAGTTCCAAATGGTGATAAATCAATTCCACAACACCCTCCTTGTCTCCAGCTTACTCAATCACTCGCTCAGACACACAATCACACCCAGACACACACTGTGCACAAAGTAAACTCTACCAATCTTTCTCTGTCTCCCTCTTCTCGTCTCCTGTGGCCCTTGCAATCCGCCAAGTCTCATGCTTGCCATATGGTGAAGAACTGAGAGAGTGTAGCAGAGTACCAGTTTTCCGTCTCTAACAAAGTAGGTCTATGAATATATATGTACATACACACCCACAGGCTGGCCAACAAACACACAACAATCTGGATCACTGCAGTCTCCGAGGTGTTTTTTTAAAGTTCACGTTGCATCTGTCGCTACATTGAGACCTGTTAACACTAGCATCAGACGGATTGGCTTTTGTCCTGTTGTATTGCATTGATAAAGTTTAAAATTAGTTGGTCACAGATGTCCCCTAAATTTTCTAAATTCAGCACAAGTTCAGTTTTTGGAACTACTTGACAATCCGTCTCTCAGCGTACACACATATGTCAGTGTCTGTATGTGAGAACACGTGCTTGTGTGTTAACAGGGTCTCCACAGGATATTAAAGCCCTTGAATCATCTGGCCAGCTGGCTGACCCACTGTTACACACACACACACACACAGTTGCAGTTCACAGAAGGCATTCTGGCTTGTAGCCTACAAGCTGTTTAGGGGGAGGCATAATTACATCTCCCCGCTCTTCCCATACCAGTCTCTGGACATCCGTAGTGAGTTCTCTGTGAGCACATGTAAGGAGCATCCAGAAGAATCCATGCTGCAACTAAACTACAAGCTACAAGCACAAATGTCTTCAGATGGCATCTTAGCATCTTGTGGTTCTTATGTTTCTCTTTGTTTCATATCTGTCTGGAGGCGTAGTAGAGTTGGTTGATGGGGTACATAAGTGGGGATATAAGAGGGGAATATTTTCTTAAGACGTGTTTGAAGGCGCCACACCACAACCTTGCCTGGCAAAAACAATAAAGATGTTAATAAATGACTGGAGAATGTCACGGAAGGAAGGGTTTGGAGATGAACTTTGTCTGGAAGCCGTATCTCATCGTCTTCTCCTCCCCACCCCCTTGTGCTTAAACTAAGAGCAGACCATTCCACTCTAAACAAATCCAGCTTCTTTAATCTAATAGAGAACAATGGACTCTTTCACTCCTTAGCTCTTTTCTTCCATCTCCTGCTTTATTTTCCCACCAATGGGGCTTAAAATGTGTATATTTAAGTTTCTAATTTAAAAGAGCCAAAATAACAATTATTGGAGTTAACGGGTGAGATTTTTTGTTTAGTATTTGTTACGCCCTCTTTTGTTTAAATGGCATCATGCACTCACGCTGGCACAGATTAGTTTCTATTAGAAAATGTTCTGTATTGTTACTAGCTTCTGATCTTTTCTACGAAGGTTTAGTACAACATTAATATGTTAATATGTGTATTAATATTTTAAGGATTAAATAAAAAAAATCTAGATTTTTAATGTGCATTTAATTATTGCACCCCACTAAAACAAGACTGTCTTTGTTGCTATAAAAACCCCTTTTCTACAGTTAACAGTCAAACTTACCACTGTTGAGTTTTTGGTGTTGCATCGGTGACTTTACATTCCTCCTTGTGTGTTTCTGCTCTTTGTTTTTGCTGATGCAGCTAAACTGTGACTGCTGTAATGAAGCAGAGCTGTTTATTTATGTGTGTCACAGAATTAGGATGAATGACTGTTGTTTTTAAAGAGGGCTGTTAGTAATTAACAGAATTTTAACACGGTGCCTAAGGCTGAACTATTGCTGGAATGGAGTGAAATGACTCAAACATTATGATGTCTATAAACAAAATCAGACTCATCCGTCTGTCATACGACCCTTTTTTCATTTCTCTCTCGTTCTGACTTCTGATCTCAATGGCTCGTGTTAGGGGCCCACAAGGATATTCTGGTTCTGCTGAAGTCAACGAAAAACGATTGCTTTCCATGGACCAGTGTGTGTGTGTGTGTGGTCATGTGCTGGTGTGCGTACAATGAAAGAGAAAGAAATAGCAAACAAAAGTAATTTACGACTCCACTGTGGATTCCGAATGGCGATACTATTCATCTATCCATCTGGGAGATGTATTTCTGACAGGCAGCAATGCCACTACGATCCTATTTTCCCCAGCAGCCATTGCAGCGCATATGTCCAAACAAAGCCAGCTGTTGGGCTTTAGCGCAGAGTATGGTTATATTTTTGCACTGACATTTTACCACAGCTTATCTTCTCTAAATAACGTTTGCAGGGTTTTAGGACCATTCTTGTGGTCTCGCTGCGGCACTTGGTTTCTGTTTGGGTTGGGAAATGGAATTCATTCCCTGGGCCTCAATGAAACGTAATTACTTCCACTTGAGGGCCGAGCAGCTAATGAAGTTTGGGTTTAATCTAATATATAACCGTGACTGTGTAGCGGTACAACACATGACGTGAGTTGGAAGAAATCCCACCATGAGATAAACTTCTCTCCAAGAACATAAATCAAGCAAGACGAACAGCTTCTAATCTTCACATATGTAGTAAAAAGGCAAAAGGAAACAGTTTAAGTGAACAACAGATGGGAAAAAATGCAAAATATGTGAAAAGTGGACCATTGAGATTACAGTAAAGGCATGTATTTCATTAATCTTTTAATTTGTGCATTTCTTCTGCCTCCCTGCTGTCAGGGGCAAGATGGGTCAGACGTCCAGAGCACATGATGACGTGGGGGGGCTGCCAAGTGGACGCAGACATCCTGCTCTGGGACGTCACATGATCTGCATGGGTGACTGAAGAAATCAATCAGTGATCTGTTTACAGAGTGGAGCTAGGGAAGCATTTATCAGTAATCTCTCTTACTGATTTGTGTCTTTGGGGTCCACTGACAGCCTTTGGCTGCGTTGGGTGATTAATGTGGTTGTCTCATGACTAAAATAAAGAAAGCTGGAATTTTAAAGGGCACGTGTGTGTGTGTGTGTCTGTGTCTGAGAGATTTGTGTGCTGTGCTGTGTGTTTAAAAGAGACAATGACTTTAAGTCCAGTCATCTGTGTAGGAAGTGTTTTAAAGCATCGTTGACATGCCTTTGATATGAATGGTACAAAAAGTTTGATATAATTTAATACCTTTTATAATATTCTAAGAGAGCATTAACCCTCATGGGGAAGACAGTAATATTTTGCATCCTGTAAGCATCACACAGAGTTGCTGTCTATGTAATGTTTCAAATCGGTTATGAGAATTCATTTCTGTAAGGATGCTGCCTAACAAGACAGCAGTCCAGCGCACTATGTTTTGGTACAGAGCCAGAGGGAGGCAAATTATTAGTTGCAGAAGTGCCTGTTTTTATGTTGGTGGTAATGTGTGTGTGTGTGTGTGTGTGTGTGTGAGACACTCTGTACCATGGCGGTGGTCAGGAAATGTCATTTTAACCAGTAGTGCCTATTATAACATGCCATCTAAAAATACACGCTCTCCATCACTGGCTTTGCCTGTCTGAGCACAAACACACATCTGCTGCATCTCAGTGGATGCATTTGTTAATATGGGTTCTCTATGAATCACACAGACATCAACCTGCTTGGTGGCTAAAACAAAGTAAAAAATAACTGGTAACTGGAACATCCCTAGATGCAATGCAACTTTGTTCTTATATCAATTTTATATATATACTGACCAATACATAATACACACACAGACAC